>JTDE01001085.1:118505-143050 GCA_014338405.1 Paragonimus skrjabini miyazakii
AGCGGCAACAAGAAAAAACTCTAATCTGCAAATTAGGTTTGAGGAGGTTGATCAGAAATTCTGTGGAACTGCGACAACTGCCATCAATTGCAGCTTACATTAGCTTGAAATTTGTTTGTAAACAAACAACTTCTCAGACTGCTACAATAATTGGGGCCACTTAGATATTGATTTTGAGAATGTTTGTCTTTTCAGACGATAAGTGGCTTCCGCGTGCAAGTGCAAGCTCGACGAAATATTTCTTGGCATCACTACAGTTTGGAGCGGTATCTAGCGTAAATTGGTAGCCTTAGGTCAATTGCGCCTATCGGGGGCGATAAGACGTGAGTGATGAGTAGAGCGCCTCAGTTTTAACCTTTAATAAGTTCAAACGGACTCAAATGGCCACGATAGACTGTCTTTTAGATAGTACACCTTGAATGATGTGAACGCCATTTCTGTCTTTCATTTGATACAATTTGCTCAAATTAAACCATGGAGTTTGCTGTTTGTCAAATGAACATCACTTTCATTCAATCGCATCTTTCATATTCAGAGAGACTTTTCTGATGGACTTAGTTTGAAATGAAAAACCAGACTTTAGCTCATTGGTAATATTCACTCTTGTTTAAACTGCATATTGTTCTTCGGGTTCAGTGTGTTTAAGAAAAGCGTAGTGATCACTATAGAGTTATTTCCGTCATAGGCAATACTGAGACTGTAATCCCGATTATTCAGTCACAGCCTTTTGTAGTAATCTCTGGTTGGTTGACACTTTGTATCGGTTGGTTACCGTTTCCTGTAACAGTTGTAAATGTCTATTGGTAACTCAACATCTAAATATAAAACCTTTTTTGTTGGTATTCAACCCAAAGATACACTCTCTTCTAGAGTTTGTTATTCAGATTCGTAAACGACACTTTATACAAGGCACTTAGCTAATCGAAAGAGTACAATACAATTCAGGTTTACAGTGCTTGCTTTGCAGATCCACCTATTTTTTATTCGGAAAATTTGTTTAAGTTGGATTATGTGCTGTCGACTTGAAAAGGCTATCTTATATTGACATTCCTAGTAGTGCATCAGCCATTGGACCTTATGAACCCCATTTCTTAAGATTATAGGTGAGCCATTGAAGTTGTTAAAGCTCGATGAGATACCTCCAATACAGTTTTTTTAATAGTGAAGTTGGTTTTGTCTGATATATTCTTTCCTACTCTGTTGTGGGAATGTCATAAATAGATGACATTAATCGATGGATTGATGCAAAACTTTATGATATTACTTCTAGTTTTTGAGCAACATGGTCACCTAGACAATTTCGAAGTGATACATGAACTCTATAATCACCACTAGTTATCTGCTGAAGGGCATTCGTTTCATGTCTACGTGTCCATGTTTGAGTTATACTTTGCTTTCTAAATTACTATTCCACGCCGTCTTATTACATTGCTTACGCTTATGCCCTTTACCTCTTCCCAAACATTTGTTACGTGTAATTCTTTCCTCTCCTATACTCTGTTGTTTAATGACCCAACAAAACACAATCAGTTGTAACTGAGTGTTAAAGGATGTTTTTAACTTCTCAAACTTCAAGTAGTCTCTCTTAATCAGCTCGATACATTTTTGAGCTCATCAAATGGAAATATCCTGAAACAGTTCATACTAGTACTCTCCGGATTAATAACCAAACTACCTTCTGTTTAGCTATGGATTATTGTATTCTGACGAGATGAGTGAGGTAGGCCAAAACTTCTTAACCGTTTGACAGTTAGATCATAAGACCAACTTCACAAAACTGTGAATGAATTCGGGTCTAGCTGTTCGACCCAACGCACATACCTCTGATCCATTTAAGCTGACGGAAAGAATTTCGTCATAACCTCAGGTCTTTTTTTATTTCCTTCATTGGTTCGTTCGGTTTCCAATTAATCACTCTGTTCTTTTAAGGTTTTACTCACAAATGATCGCAAAATTTGATTGTTTTCTGAATGCTACTAACACATGTGTGACTACAGACCGAACTATACCATGCTGTTTTATAACGACTGAGATGTCTAATATTTTTCTGATAAAACATCTGAACGATTACTTGGTGACCAGAATGCACTTCGATATACATAAAAGAACAGTGTTCCCCGATATTCTACCAGAATCTGGTGTTCCACAAGATAAAGTCCATTCCTTTCTCATTTTTAGTGTATTTTTCAGCCCTCCACTTATCCCCAAAATCTAGTTTTTGATATTATGATATTTTGATGTTTTGTCTTTTTTATTACGACTATGGTAGCAAAATTTGTCCATAAGATAATTTTTGTTACTCTCAGATGGTCCGACCGATTATTGTTAAGAGGAGAAACAATTGTGAATAAAAACAGGTCCGAGTTGGATTCGAATCAACCGTGGAAAAAGGGCTCAGACACGGCAAGTGCCAAGTGAACAGCAAAGGCACACCGGCAAGTCAGCACTTTCAAAGTTGAACTTAGTAACTTCTACATCCCACTGTATTACATGGAAGCTGCTGAACGATCCAAGAAAGTGTGTGTCAACAGTATTCCTTGAGCAGTACACGCTGGAGTCTACAAACATCACAGTCCAACACTAAAGTTGTGTTGCTGATAGGTAGTTTAACAAATTCGGCTGTAAAAATATTGTATCTCAACTGGAAGCGAACTGACGACAAAAACCGAATACTCAGGAAGGGCAAGTGCCCCACCAGTTGAGTTGATGGTTTTCATGTGGCACAATGAGAAGGGTGGGCAAATGAGTCGAAAAGAAAAGTCTGACCTCTGTTCTATTGTTAATGTGATTTCGACCACAACACTCCTTAGGAAGACCACTCGAGGTGGTTGAAACGTTGAGTATTACAACTTACTCGTACCGTTGTGTCATTTTGAATCCATTTATCAAGAAAATGTCCGACCTATCAAAGTGCCTTTATTGTTTACTTGGCGGAACACTTGCAGACTCCTGGCGGTCTATCCATATCCTTGGTTCGAACATAGCCACAGTACAAATTTTTTTCAATTAAGCTTTTCTTAGATTTGCGCATCGCGCCATCTTGCTTGAGTTATCGTATCTTAAGGTGTTTTTGAGCCCACATTATCTTCAGTTTACTATGAATTTTAACAGTGTCGAGATTTTGACAGATTTAAATATTTTCCTATATCAGAATACCTTTGACGTAGAGTTGTTTATTTCTGTGTTCTCTCAATTCTGTTTTAATGTTAACTACTCAGCTTTAGGATTGGTTGAAGAAATTATAGGATAACCCGAAGTTATCTAGCACGGTTATCAACACTCCATAATGTTTATTTGATGAAATGACCAGTCCACTAGGTATCGGACATTCGGATCTTTTCGAAGTTTTTATTCCACGTGTTATTAAACACTTCTCTGACTTTGCCTTCGTTCTTCTCAGTATGTCATGCTTTAAAAAATCCTACACTAGTAGTCGGTTTTACTACGTTTAACAGTATTTCAAATGGTTCCCACTGAAAACTCAAAAAACTGCAAGCAATAATTTCTTTTACCCCTGCTACTTCAACAGTTTCCGACCAATCCAGATAAAGAGCTTGAGCAATTTTCTTCTCAGTTCCCCTTATCTTTTTCTGTCTTTTTATCTTAATGTACTGCTCTTCAAAGAACGATTAGAATATCATTTGAACTCATCGAGAAACACTGTGATAATTACGCATGATTGCTTTATTGTGAACCATATACACTATTCCAGATAATGAGCATGATTTCATCACAAGAGGCATGCGCTTTGACGGACATCATGCAAAAGCAGAATAGGCAGGTTTCTTAAAGTGGTAACTTGAGTGATCTCCATTATGTTCAAGGTCGTTTTCTACTCTCTTTGGGTCCGACAATAGAAGCTAGGATGTCCTGGGGTAATGCTGTTCGGATAAGTGCCAACTTATCGGGGACGTTGACAATCATGTTACGAAGTGATTTTCCTAATAATCCTCATTTTTTGATTATTGAATGATAAAACCTTCAAATCAGGTCTCACGAAATACTTCAATATCCAAAACGGAATTAATGAAAGCGTTAGGTCAAAATTTCACTAAAGCTTTTTTGACCACATTTAATTCATTTCTGACCATTTTTATTTCGTAACCATAATCCTTGTCTTGTATTCACCGATTTTGCTGATAAATCCTTCAAGAAAAACAGCACATACTTTCAACATTTGCAATGCGTCATGAGGTGTGCAGTTGGGTGCATGTCAATTTTCCCACATATTCTAAAAATCTGTCCGACTTGTCCGATCACAGACGGTAGTGTTCACAGTTCTTTAGATGTTAGTGCAATTCAAGTATGCAGTTTGTATGTGTAGAAGCACGTGGCGGACTCATCGACGCTGGCGAAATGTTTTGCTGTTGCCGGCAGTTGGCTAAAAATTTGTTCAAGCTAACCAAAACAATAGCGATGGTCCACAACTATCACAAAAAGCTTAACGACAACGGGAATGACTGAATTTCATGTTGGTTTTCCGTGAGGTTAAAGGTCATGTGCGCAGATAATTGCATTGCTACGGCTCGAATATGTTCGCAAGTTTTGGAAGTATTTTGTAAGCACAACGTATTTTGAGAACGATGGAGTCTCCATGGCCTAGCTCAGACGAATGGCATGATTGACCTTCTATCGTTTAGAACGTCATCCATATCCTCACTGGATGAATTAAACTTAAAACGGTAGCCAACTCTTCAGTGCATAAATGGGGTTCCTAAAATGGTTGCTTTAACGTCACAGCTCAGACTCCTAGCGTTTTACGGGGTTCCCAGCCGCTGTCCAACAGGCGATGCTTAGCTGTCGTTGGACATGCCGTCATTGTTAGTGTGGCACTGAAGTAGGCGGAGTTTTATTGTAAACCCGTGTATGTTCTTTAAGCACGGGTCCATTTCCACTACTGTCTAGTGCTCACCGCGAAGTCTAAATATCTAAGTGTTTATGAATGGCGACTTCACTGAACAATGCAGCACAACTCACTCATAGATTTTATGTCCCTTCTGTCGGTTTGTGGTGATCTAAAACTTCAACCTCGGACTGGTACGTATCTTGTAGCAGCAATAATCTTTCAGAAAGGTTAGCAAATTATTCACTGACTGCTCCACGGTTATGGTAACACATATTTTGATGACGCCGATTGACCTGAGGTCTCTCTTGGATATCGATTTTATTAAGAGATTCTGACGAACTTTCCCGAAGTTTTAATAACGATGTAATTTAGTGTAAACATAAAGAAAATTTGTACGGGTTTCCATTTTTTGATTAGTATTTTCAACTATCACTATCTAACACAAACCTTGTTCATCAACTAACACTTTTGTTTGGTTTGTTTGCACATATCATGCGATAAACGACCCACAGAAAGACCCGAATGCCAAGTATGAACACAAGTCATTCCATGCCCTGGGAATCGTTCAACAGTCCATATTTGTCGATGAACATGGAAAGAAACGTTCCGGATCTCCACCCGTTGAATAGTCATCATTGTCCCACATTACGGAAATGCCCCACCATGGATCAAACTGCGACCAGTCCATCGTTTAGTTTGCATTCTATGTTGAATGGTTTGTTTTCTGGTCAGAATGTTGTCGACACAAGCCGTTGGATTGTTCCCCCACCACAACAACTCTATGAGCTTATGCAGAAATGGGTCAACCCATCTGAAACTTCGAGTGGCAAATCATCAGTGTCATATCTCGCCACAACTCGACTGCAGCAAGGCACGTCAAGAAAAGTTCTGACCGCAACCGAGGCGACTGTGCAGGACTTATCTCTAAATCGAACGCTTGACAAGTGGGAAGCAGGTTCAGAGCTGAATATATCCGACCCGGGCACATTTGGTACATTGCCAAGTCCTTCGACAAACTCCAGTCCAACAGAGGTGAACTCCACACTGATGCGTAACCTGACACCGAAAGATCGAGGTCGACGTCATCCATATGGAACTCCTCACCAGCCTGAAATAAAGCCTCCAGTGAAACCTCTTCAAAGCCCAAACATTTACTCACCCCCTAATCTACGACCCTCCTCGTTTGCAAACCAGAAACCACCCAATTTTAGCACAGAACAGTCAGGCATTCATCCCAAAGAATCTTTATCTCATGCTCATGACAACCAACAACCCTGCAAAGAAACCCTTCACCGTTCGTCCAAGTATACCCCCGAGACCTTACCTTATGAGCTTTCCGACCACAGTAACGTGAGTCTTGAACATGTACGTCAACAATCAATGTACCAATATTACATGTACATCCTACAACAATATTATTACACACAATATCAAAATTGGATTCGCTCGCTCAACCAAACCAATCACCTTAACAACACACCAAGTAGCGAGTTCACATCAGCCCCGATTCAAGCCTCCCTTGGTCAAGCTTGTCAGTCCCCGGGAAAGTCTAATCCAACCGCTGTCAACCTCGTCTCATCTTTCTCGGTGAAACAATCTTCGACCAGTACCAAACAACATAAACTTCGTACTGTGAAAAAAGATTTAAGTGGCAAACCACTTCGACGTACATTTCCATGCAATCCTGATTGTAGTAAAATATCACACTCATCGACACACACCAGTCCTTCAGACCTCCCGGTCTCAAGTATAGTGTGGGAAGATCCCACGGCTAACTATGCATGCAAACTTTGCAACAAAACCTACTCCCAAGCCTCTGCATTGAAAATGCATGTACGGACACACACCTTGCCTTGTCGATGTGCCCATTGTGGCAAGTCGTTCTCTCGCAAGTGGCTTCTCAAAGGTCACGAGCGTACTCACACCGGAGAACGACCGTACGCCTGTACCGTCTGTGGTCGTTCTTTTGCTGATCGGTCAAATTTGCGAGCCCACATGCAGACACATCAACGTGACAAACGCTACACCTGCTGTCATTGTCCACGTTCATTCTCCCGCATGGGTCTGTTGAATAAACACCTCCTACAATGCCTTGGACCAACAGGCTACAGCGTAAATGGGTCCATTCCATCCCATGTACGATCCAAAGAATTTGGCAAGACGGGGGAATGTGGTCCGTCTTGGTTGGATGACACGCGTTCTGTGGGAGGAATTCGGAATCGATTAAACTTCAAACGCCATTGATCAAACGCACCGTATAACTGAATGTACGTGTGCTCATTTTCACACAGAAAGACTAAAATGATACAGCATCTCAAAAGTCTCTTTCATGATTAGTTATATAAACCTGAGAATAATACCTATAGGCTTTATCTTTGATAAATATTAACTGCGTATTCCAATTGTTGTTATTTTGTGATATTTTGCTAGTTCCCTTATATAATCCATAAAGGGGAGGTAAGCGATTTGGTAAACAACGATAGTCCATTTACTTGTCTCATTTTTCAGGCAGTTCCAAAAAAAGGGAATACAATTAAGTGATTGGGGCATAATAAAAATCCGCCTAATAATTCGGTCTACGACGTCATTTGGAGAATTTCAGAAAAAGCTGAAAACGACCTTAACAATCAAACGATTAGATGTCTCTTTTTTTACATCAAACGTTGGTTGCTTCTGTACGAGATATTAAGTTAACCGAATTAGAATCAGACTGTTCACGTCTACTGATAAAGGCAGTCAAGTTTATCAGATTCGAACCGGCGACTGAAGAATTAGTAATTTGGCCTGTTTAATGTGAATAACAAACAAAGCGGCGGTCAAGACTGGAAGACAGGTGTTGTGTGGACGTCGTAACATTCCGCTATTTCCTATCACGAATAACTCAAATGATGGTTAATTGTCATTCAATGGAAAAGCAGTACTTGCCCATACACAGAACCCTGGAATCAGTTAAACGTTCCTACTTACTGGACCTTCTAACCGATAAAGGCCGTTGTTGACGACAGTGATCTGTAGTTGCTAACTGTGTCATTCGCAGGATGGTCGTGTAATCGTCTGTATTCCTTGATCTAGAAAAAGAAAGGCCAGCTTTGTTATAGTGGACTACTCGTATTATGAGTACGTAGTCTACAGTAGTCTACGAATACTCCTCTGACCTGCACGAGTTAAGGATCAACTGCTTGAAAAATCAGGGGTAGATATCTGGAACTAGAATAATGGCTCCGTCTACCGTTGTCTGGTTGCTTTATGATGAAGACAACCAGCGAATAAAAACGAGGGTGCAATTTTGCGCAGTATTTGACAGTTCTGAATAAGCTAATATCTGGGAAGTATAGGCTTTTAGACAAAACAGTAAACTTGCGTGTCATCTACAGGTGAACAAACGCATAAACTGGGTTTCTGCAATAGATACTTAATTCGTTCGGGTTGTAGAACAGAAACTGACCGATTGGTCCACATTCAGGCTACCCTGACTACATGGGCGAAAGTGACGGCTAAAATGGGCAAACTTGAGTGCGAGTTTTAAAATGAATGTCACGAAAATGTTACATAGCACCTGGGACAATATGTCTTGGGTCGTCACATTCTTAATGCTAGGTTACTTTTTGGACACGGATTCGACTGCTTGTTCTTTGATTTGCAATGATCATTGAAAACAAAACCATGTACAGATTTGTGAAAAATACGGCCATAATTTTGGCTTTTGCATACTGATCTTGAGTTTCCTTTCAAGTTCACAAATTTTTACAGGCAGAAACAAAACCTCCTCTTATACATCCCTATGGTTGTGTTGGCCCGGTATCATTTGTATTGACGGTCCCAAAAAAAATATAGCGCGAATAATCAAAATAGCATTCGGACAAGATACTAGCAACGTTGTCGGTATCGAACACTGAATTATTTACGTAAGCAATATTCTGCCAAGTATAAATTTGGGGACTTAGGGGAAATGGGCTAGGATGACGGCCGTGATACATGTAGTGTAAGTCTTCTCTCAAATACTGGTAGGCCCAGTTGGTGCTTCACTGTCTAGAATGACGTCTTTTGTGTTTGTCCTTTTCTAATGAATCGTCTGTTGGTGAATGATCTGGTATATAGAAGATTCCGTGGGTAATGATTGCTTCATATCTTAGGTGAAAGTAACACATTAGTGTTTGACATGAGCTCGCTACCCTTCTTGAATACAACACTTTTTGAGCCTCGTAAATCTTCTGGTAGACCGTATCTAATCACTTTCAATATTCAAATAAGTTTCCATATGTTGGAAATGTATAGAGCTAGACAAGGGAGAAAAGCCTCATGGTAGGAAGTTCAACAAATTCTTTCTGTGAGATTCACTTTAACCTGTGCTTCTTTAACCACAGCCGCAAAAATTGTGTACAAATCCTCACTTGAACATCGTGGTTTTTCATCTCACGCGAAGACAATTGGACCGTCTTCACCGACGTAGCAATCTTGGTGACGAATGCAGTAATGATTTTGGTAGTATCGACTTAGCGCATGCCCAAAGCTAGCTTCCACGTAGTAATGATAACATCTTGAACTTGGGAAGTTCAGCTATTTATCTCTCGAGCATAGTTTTACATATATTAAATGACATAATCAAACAATATTCGTGAAAACCATACTAAGCGGTAGCCATCACAAATGTGCGAGACGCTACCTTTGTTCACATTTAACGACATGTTACTATCGTGGGGTAATCAGCTCAGACAATTCAAGATTTCCTGTAGACCAGTTCGTTCCAGATTTTTAGAAATTATTGAATTCCGAGGCGATTATCAAATATCACCCATGGATTTTTCTAACCACCTTGGGAACTCACACATTTTGAAGACATTCAGACTGATGTATCCATGTTCTACCGATTAGAAATTACCGCGAACTACCTTCCACGTATCATTTTCCCAATGTTTGGAGAACGATTTGAAACCCTACAGGATTACCTCAAAGGAATACTCAGCAGTTTGTCTTCCTGAAGAGATATCCAATAACTGCAAACGAAGTCGACTCGTTATAAACTGAGTAGTATCTTTCGAAATTGATCGCATCTTCAGAGTCCCAAAAAAGTTTATTTTAGGGAGGACCTTCTGGTAAGTAAGTAGTGATACAAGTCTGATTAGTGTTTCGTACGGCTTTTCATCATGAAATTAAGCTTTAATTATCATCTCTAAGAATTAAAATGGCTTTAACCTAATGAATTTCGAGAGTCAACGTTTGCGTTTAATACTAGTTTGAAATGTTTCTCTGCTTGAAATTATGCTAAATGTTTGAATAAAGTATGGCCCGGAGGCTGAAAATCCAGTTATTGTAACAATCTAGGTACCAATGCTCCCAACTTAAAATACCTACTCTTCTGTTGAACATTGCCGAATACAGTTTGGCACTGTCACATCATAAAAGAAAACCTTATGTATTGACTGTTGTTACGTGTGTGTAATTTGTGGTATGGTTGATACATTCCAATTTTAACAGTATACATCTACTGGGTTTGTTTACCTTGGTGCCATATTACTAATGAGTAGTACAGAAATTGAATCGATACCAAATGTGCATGACTGAATTCAGGTGAAGTATTTGACTAGCTGCTTTCCAAAGTAAATTGAAGACTGAATTGTTGTCTCGGTTTCTGCTTATTACTATCCATGTTCCTATTAAAAACTGAGGGCGGTTTCGCGAGATTTTGAGGCGTGTGTATTCACCAGTGCGCAATTCACCCCACGTTAGGCATGACCGGATCACCACATCTAAACAATTAGACAGTGTTTGGAGTTAATGTCTAGGTTATCTGCTCATCAGTCATGATTGAGTTGATACCATTAAAGTAGTGGTTAAAATACTTTTCATAAAAGCACGCTGATCGGGGTTCACCTATCCATCAAGATGAAGATAAGCAATATGAGTGGGTTTTAACAATATCGGAATCCGAATCTTCACATGGACCACCAGTTGAGCGTCATGTCTCACGAATATCCCGCGAGTGTATCGATTACCAATGTGCCAACGTCACAAGGGGAATAACTTACTCACTGCATTCAAGTATACAACATCAAATGTTATTAACTCACGTATAGATTGCCATTTAAGGAAGACAAGTTAACGTTTGCGTCAAATTCAGACGATATTTTTGTGAACACTATTTACTAGAGATTGGTGCTGGCAGTTCTAATGTGAAGATTCGATCATGTCTGGTGTGAGAGAAGCGAAACTGTATCTAGTAGACCTGCCTTTAAAATGCGTGGGTGGGAGTTCTATTCCCGCCACCCTGTGGCAAGAGCAAAACTTGTTCCAATAACTGGAATATTACTAGGTTTAAACTAAACTGTAACCTTGGAATAGCCTTCTGGTTTTGGTATACTCAACATTTCATATTCTACGTTGATTTGTTTGACATCTTTATAGCTATCAATGACAAGCCTGCAAACACTGCTAAATATCGAATGATGAATTCTGTTTTTGACTGTAGCTCCTTGTGACATCAAAATCCTGTACCCGCTTATCCTCAAAGTTTATTAGCGATGAGCTTGTATAGCAGATCTTGTCAAATTAATTCTTTCATATATTCTAAAGTGGAATTACTGAAGGCCTGTTTCAGAAACTGTACGCAACCATTTGTTGTCCAACTCGTATAATTCTCTCGAACAATGGAGTAGTGGAACACCTGTAACAAGAAGTCGGCTGACTAACGCCACTATTCAGGAAAACAATATTTATAAATAAACATTGAGAATGGTTTTGGTGTTCATCAGTGCATTACTATCCCAATGAACATACACTTATAAATCCTTCATTTTGCAACTGTTTGACTGTTTTTTGTATGTTGACACCTGTATAGAAAATATAACACTTGAACAATAGGGAAATATCAGTCATCGATAACAGTATTACGTACACAGTAGGTTGCAGTCATATCTGCAAATCTCGGGGAACGAAGTAAATCCTGTCGACCATTTTTCAGAAATTTTCTGTACCCAACTTATCTTATTAGTCATCTGGTCGAATTAAATTTTGATCTTTTCTGTTTAAAAGAAGCAATCAGTTTTACTTTTAACATGTCAGATACGAAACACTGAAAGAAAGAAAATGTCTTACTTGTGTTCATATCCAGTCCAAACTTGGATGCCACGGTCACGAAAGCCGTGGTCAGTCGCTGTAGTTCGTCCTCGCTATGTGCAAACAGCGCACTGTCATCTGCGAACAGAAGCATGCGCACTGTTGAAGTACGTAACCAGGTTGGGGCGCCGAAGCGTCAGCTATTCAGTAGGCCTCCATCCGTCCGATACTCTACCTCAACGCCGTCCTTCCCCGATTCCTGAAAAGCAATTGTTAGCATGGCAGTCAAATATAAGCTAAATAGGGATGGAGCCAGGACACATTCCTGCTTCACGCAAGTGACAATGTCAAAATCATCAGAGATAGATCCACACGATTGTACCTTCGCCCTCATGCCCAGTTGTAACAATCTTATCAAGTTGACGAACTTACCTGGACATTCAAACTTACCAATCACCGTCCGCAACGCCTTGCGGCTCGCTGAATTGAACGCTTCGGTGAAGTCTACGAAGAGGGCAAACAGGAGCTGGTTCCGTTCCTGGCACTTCTCTTGAAGTTATCGAGCAGCGAACACCAGGTCTGTCGTACTCCGACTTGCCCGGAATCCGCATTGCCGCTCAGGAACATTGGTCTCTAAGACGTCCGTATTCAACCAGTTCAGAAGGATTCTTGCAAGCACTTTGCCTGCGCAGCTCAGCAGGCTGACACCCCCATAGCTGTCGGGATATTGCTTGCTATTCTTACTGTTAAACAAAGGTATTGTCACAGCATCCTTGACATCTTGTGGCATCACTTCGTGCTCCCAAATGGAGTGAACCAGCTGGAGTTGTGCAATTTCCATCGCCAGGCCGCCATTCTTCATGATCTCACCTGGCAATCCATCCTTGTCTGCAACCTGCGCAGTTGGCTGTTCGCTGTCTGCACCCCTGGCAAATCCGATGAGACAGCAAACGAAGGTTTGATAGCCTTATTCGGCAGGCTGTTCACGGTCACCCATGCAGTGGTAGCAGGACGGTGTAGTAAGCTACCAAAATGTTTGCACCAGACCTTCATGATGTCCTCTGGCTGAGTGCCCGAACAGCGGGTGTCTACATCTACCAGTACGTTAGTAGACTGGATCGATGGACTGAAGATCGCTTTGAGCGAATCGTAGAACTCCTTATGTTGTCAAAGATCTGCGAAACCCTGCATCCGCTCGTCCTGTTTCATCCACCAGTTGTCCTTGATTCCGCGAACACGCTCGGTCTTCTTCTTTGATCCATTGTTCGGGTCCACTGTGGAGGCAGCAAACGCTGCATTCTTCTCTGGTATCAATTCGGCGAAAACCTCGTTGTTGTCGTCGAACCAGTCCGGATGTTTCTGGCGTTTGACACCAGTCATCTTGGTGGCTGCCGTTGTGATCTCTTCCTCAGGAGTAGTGGATACAGGAACGCCGTGCAGACGAGCGGTAACTGCACATTGAAAAGCAGTCTTGGTCTCGCAGTTTTCCTGTCGTTTGATATCCAACCTGTTGTTGTTCGGAAGATTTACAATAAACAGACTTGCGTACATGGATACATAATTTAGTCCTGACCAGTCCATGTTCGGTGCTACATTCAGCGCCGCGCATCACTCGCGTGATACGCACTTCACGAATGTCGCGCTGTCGCACAATCACGTGATCAAGCAAATGGTGATGACCGTTTCGTGGATGGGTCCACGTCGTGATGTCGCTCGCATACAGCTGGAATCGAGTGTTCGTGATAGCCAGCTCGTGAGTAGCACACAGGCGGACCAGACGATCACCGTTCTAGTTCACTGAACCAATGCCGTAGGGTCCGAGGATTTCCGGCCAAGCTACCGAATCGCGCTCAACTCGAGCGTTCAAGTCACCCAAGACAAACAGTCGATCAGTCACAGGCACCGACCGGATTGTGGCGGACAGTCGGTCATTGAACTGATCCTTTGTATCATCAGTGTGAAACATAGTTGGACCATAAACACTAGCAACTGTAGCCCACTTACCTCGACCGAGTCGCAGGCGCATAGCCAGCATTCGAGGGCTGATGTCGTGCGGTTCGCCTATCATCAAAGCATTGAAGCGATCAACGACTGTGAAACAGACACCATGCTCCCAAGCACCGTCTGTCGGGAAACCTATCCAGTAGAAGGTGTACCCGGCACCTGCTTCCCGCAACTTACCTTGGTCCGCAAGCCTTGTCTCGCTCAAAGCTGCTACGTCGATCCCTTAGCGACGCAGTCCCATCGTGACCAGTGCATTGCACCGTTCTGGCAGTCCTCTGGAACTACATCGAACCAGCAGCGTGCGCCTATTCCATGCTCCAACGCAGAGCATCTTACGTCCCCGGGCCTGTTTCAGGTTGGTCTTCGGGTTAATTCAACTCGAATGAGCATTATCTGCTTGTGAATTACTATTGGGGAGGCAGTATGAGGGTGTGACAAAAGCATATGTTCGCCTATCCACCCTGCCATGTGCAGCAGATAGGGCGACCCGGTTTATCCTGCGCGATGGCCGATGCAGTCTGGTATTTGGTTTATGTTGTATGGACTTAGGATACAGCCAGGATGCCCAGACCTAGAGAAGAGAGCGATTAGGGCCCTCAACCAAAGCCTTTGGCTCAAAAGCCTGTACTGCAAGACAGCAGGTAGCACACACGCACATATACGCATCGGCACCAACCATCTAGAATAGGCTTAACAGTCACAACCCAAGACATTCGTCCCATTCACACAAAGATATGATTGTACATAAAAACCGCTCATACACGCACAGAAAAAGATCAGGCAAAAAAAATATCAAACCAAACAAAAACAGAACACACTGACACCATAGACAGCGAACGCATCACAACGAACGCATCTACCTTTTGTCTGGCTGCTCCCCTTTGGCTAATCTGATGTGGTGGAACCTGCAACGACCGAAGTCGCAGTCAGCACAGCCCTCCGGATCAAAACAGCAAACAAGCCTGGCCACCACGCCAAGGTAGCAGAAAAGGTCAGGGCTAATTTTAACTATGCCTATCCGGACGCACATATACTGGCTCGTCAAATTTGAAATTTTGCAGCCAGACCGTATCCGGTTTTCAGGCCAAGTCACTTTGAGCGAACTTCTGTTTTTGTTGCGGAAGCAATGCCAAATTCGTATGAGTACTGAATTGTTTAGAATATAATCTAAATTTACAGTGGCTGTGGCTCTTATTTGCTTGGTTATCTTGAAATTATCGTCAGTTCTTGTTATCTCTGTAGAGTATGTTTTATAGTAGTGGACCACATATGACAAATACCACTACTGTCTAGGTGCTAGCTTTAGGCAGTGGAAGGAACTGTGTTCAGAAGAGTGTTCGGCAACATGTGTACTTAAACCATCTGTCGCCCATGATTATCGATATAGCTTGTCTTGTATGTGAATGAAACTCAGCTCTTTCTGGGGACTTATTTGATTGAATCAGACTGAACGCAAAATGTCCGTTCGGATATGGGTTATACTTAGCATGAGACATCTTCAATAATGTCGGTTTTACAGTAACAATTTTAAATTTATTGAAGGACTCTTGCTAAACACTATTATGTCAAGAACGTACGGGAAAGCTTTCCGTCAAGAATGTTGTCCCTCTATTCACTGAGTTGTCACAAGTCGGAATCTAGCAGAATCGACGTTTTCTTACTTGGATCTCTTCTCAATTATAAAACTTGTCACCCTACTCATTGGTAACACAATTTCAATGTTCAGCCGTAGCGATAGTGGATTCCGGCATGAATTGTTTACGAAATTCAGTTTGGGCATTCAGTTCCCTGGATCATTTAGTGGATTCCATAATGTAGAGACGATAAGGCCCAAGTGTGAAATTTTTAAGCTCCTGGCCGGCGTTAGTAATTCAGTTGGTAGAACGCTTGCCATTTACAGCATCTCCTGAAGGAAATCTGCTCATGCAGTTCACAAACTATTCAAGATGTCTACGTAGAGCTTTCTGGTGGTCATCGGAGTGTTAAGCATGTAACAGTTCAATTGAATACAAGTTCCCCGTGACGAGGAACGTACACGAAAATTGTGATCGATCGGATAAAGGCTTCGGCTCGTAAGTTGGAGTATAGCCAATTTGATTCCCCATCCGCCTTGATTAGTCCAAACAAAGACAAAACCAGTCATGGATGTTTCAGGATCATCATCTAGGAAGCGAAATAAACGCAAAATTTAGCCGTAGTGAGTGCAACTTTGAAATCTGAGATGGATTGTATCCACCTGTGCTAATGAGATGTAAGATAGAAAGTAACTCAGTTGAGACTTGCATGTTTATGTACAAAGTCTTGGACAGGAGCATTTGGTATTGATTAGCCGTTTAGAACCTGGTATGGATAGGACACAGTTGTCGCTCACAACTATCTGCAATTTTACAAGTGCATTGGTCACAGTTCAGTACTCCAAAATGAATGAGGCATACGACTGTTTTTAAATATTTCCCAACAGCAATCCCTAATATTGCTTTTGCTAAGCACTGCTCATTCACATAATTAAAATTTCCCTCCATCCGGCACAATTTCATCTAGCTCGGAGTGCTAATCACCAGGGATTTGATCATCTATGGAGCTGTGAAAGGTACATTAATATATCACGAGTTCATCTTAAGTTATTAAGTGGGATAGTAGGAATGTGGAAACTAAAGGGTGAACGAGTCAATAATGGCATGGACTTTTCCACAAATGAAGATGATAGTGACTCGGTCCATACACGAGCTTCCCTCTGATCAGCTGGCATAAATATATAACTCTTTCCGACGGCATCGGGTGGCGGTCTGAGCTACTTGGAAGTATTACGAGGAAATTTACCGTTAGCCTTGTCCGACCAGAATAATAGCACCGTGACCGACTGATAATGTTTCGCAACGGAATTTATGTCAGCCCGAAGAGAAAACATTATTTACCATAGGCCAGAGTCATACATTCTGTGTTATTCTTTCTCTCAACTTCTAACACGTATTGGGATGTGGTACCCACGTAGACCGGAGGACTATAGATATGGCGACTTGATGTGAAAGTACAATAATTGAAGTGAAAACGGTATTCGGTAGAGGTGATCTAGATGACTGATTTCGAGGGGCACACACTGGTTGAAAGCGCGAGTCACTTCCTTTTCATCTGAAGTCCAAGTGGATTATCAAAAACTAACTGAATCTGACCGTTTGCGTATTTCATCAGTGTCAAATATGTGTGTCCTTACACTCTGTGCGAGGTTAAAGTTGAAACCTACCCAATTTTGATCAGAATTGTACAATCAGTGAACAGTGTTTACGTGAGCATTAACTAACCGAGTGAAAGTTTGATCGATTCTGTGCATGTACATATTTTGGCTACCTCACGGAGAGCACCATATAAGTAACTGAATAAACTCACAGATTTGTGCCCAAACGTCATATGGTTCCATGTCAACTACAGTCTCAGTTGTGTAAATATCATCTATGAAGATGTCGCTGATAATAAAAGCTAACTGGCTAGTGATGGTCTTGTAGCCACTAATCAAGGGCTATCTGACAGATCTGTCTATGAATATCGCAACTCTAACCTATACTCGGACTGGACTTTTCTAGTGCATTTTTAGTGAACTTTTGTTTTGGTATGTGTCGACGGTCACTTTGCTTCCAATGAAACACCACTCATATTTCATCAAAACTTTGGGTTAAATGGTTATACCATGCCTACTGTGAGAGTAGTTGGGTGATAACCGACAATTTCACCCCACAAATACCAGGGTTGCAGTCCAACTTCATGTCCGGGCAAAGATTCACATTATTAATAAGCTCTGAAACGGAAAAACTCAAGTCTTCCGCTGTTTCTCTAAATCAGTTCCCAGAAATACCTCTTGGAATGAGAAAGCTGTAATCAACTGCGTGTGACGTTAGGCTGGTTACCAGTGGTTTGTTAGAACCTTCTCAAAACAAATCGTGAAAATTCTAACATACAACTTGACGATTAGCTTTTTTCGGACAATGTATAACAACTTGACGGTGAGTTGACCGTAGCTGCCGTCGATCAACTCACAGTGGCTCAAGTTCAGACAAGTCTAGACTACGAGTTCCACTTCCGATAGATTTGAAGCCACATTACTGTTGAAACTGCTGATACCTTAATTGACGTTGTGTTACTGACACTCACACACACAGTGATGACGATATTTCACTTACGCAGTTCTGCTACAATCCAACAGTAACTCTGACAACCCCTTATATACCAAACTCGGCATTTTTTACCTCGAAACACTAGATCGCCTGAGGTCAGTCTACGTCAGTTCGTTGTATTACTGTGCAATCGAAATCCCAAGAGAATGGCTTTCATTGAACTGATGTTAATCTTGTGGCGCACATCAGCTCTCTGCTTGTAAAAGGTCCCGATATAAACACCTTTATTGCAGAGGAAATGAGGCTATTCATGACCGCCAATTATATATCCATTCATTTTTCCAAATCTACAGAACTTACAGTTGCAGATGGTCGACTCGTAAAGCTAACGAAAACACACGTAGCTTATAATCTACCTCTTGCTGTTCTGAAGAAGTGGATAGGAGGAACTCTGTGTCTCAAACCACAGAGTCAACCTCATGAAAACTCGTTCGTGAAAAGCTCCATGCAATCCCGTCGCTCCCGACAAACAAGTCCTATTGTTTGAATCGTTGAAGTCTACAAATCTGCAGGTGGTGTGTAGTACACAATCGACGGTCAAATATAGGCAAACTGAATGCTGAACGCATGTGCATTCCTAGGTGCGCGTTCACCCCAACACAAATTAACCACATGGTGATTATGTAATGTATTACGAATGCAAGCACTACCAGTAAACGCCAGCATCCTTTTAAATCCTAATTACTGCATTATTGTATCCTATCTGGGTCTTATGTGTCTCGGCCTTTGATTGCTTGGCTGGTCCACTGTCTAATCGGCCTTGTGTGCCAACATCGGACACTTGTGCTCGGTCACTATGGTACTAAATTTACGTTGACCAACCTTGGTTCTATGCTTCCGACTCACTGATATACATCTTCTGCGTTCTTACATTGTATGATTGTTGCACGACTACACCTACTACTTACGGACCACGTTTTGAGTTAAAAACATACCAAACATCATGACTGTCATGACTACCGGTGAGCAGTAGTATAGAATTCTAAGGTCGCACATTTGCGAGAAAGGTCTTTGATAATTCACTTCTGTCACTACATGGTTTGGTTAGTGAAGTATTTTAGAGTTTGCGAGAGTATGAAGGGATGTGAGAATAATTGTCGACGTGCAGATTGTAATTTGGTGTGAAACCATGAGCAGCGAATACTGAAACAAACTAGAACAATGTTTTGACAATGACTGGCGAGAATAGGTTAGTAGGATAGTTAGAAACCCTATGACATGTCTTGTCCAACAGATAGGTGCCATTTGATAAACTAATTAAACACAACAGTGAAGTTAACCGTCGTTACTGGCTCCGAGAAAGTGATAGTGTATGGACGGATTCTAACCACAGTTTTTTCAAGACAGTAGCCTGTCTGTTTTATATTAGACTTTCAGAGAATGGTCATTTGTGCACTGGCGGAACTAAACGGAAGAACGTTTATTTACAGATCATCCTATGGACGAATGATTTTATGGAAGATGTACAGATGTCTATGATGAAATAGCCTCTCTAGGTAGGGGAATTTTCTGATTCTCTTGTGTTCGATTTCGAACATACTTCTTTTTAAAGGTAAGGTGAACCTAACACTAAGAACAAGAATCCCCAATTTGGATTTGACATATCTTTTACTACTCATGAGATACAGAGTTCATAACCATTTGAATAATTACACTCGCCTTTACTTGGCACTGAAGAGCAAAATTTTATTTTCTGACGGTCTTATCAAGTCGAAATGTGGTTGGGAATTCGTCTTCAATATGCACTGCTTCTTCAATGCAAACAACAGTTATTGTATGTTTAATTCCAGTAAGCCGGGCTTCCAAAGATCATTTATGAATCACTCGGTAATGACTGGTGCTTCCTACCCTCTTAACTGACCACGTTGGTTTACAACAGAACTATATAAGGTGAACATCTTTCAAAACTGATTGAAGTTGTTGCATTTCTGTGGACTTTTCAGTTAGCCCTTTTGGAAAAGGAGCATTATGCTGGAATTTTGCTCTTGTGAGAGTCTGTCATTGATACGTATTCCTAGAACGAGCGAGCTTTGGATTCCGACCATTGATTTGTGAGACAAGCATGTTGACAGCTGAGCTGTTGGCTTCATATTAGACAATACCGAGATATCATATGAGAATATGAAAGCTGCAACCACCCGTGAGTGGTGTTCAACTGATATCACATAACCTCCCTTCTACTTGTCAGTTGTAGAAATATCTCCATTTTTGCACACAGCGTGCTGTGTGTTACTAGGTCTGATACAATTCTAATCTAACCTTGTTGAATTGGCGTGAACTGTTTCCGTTCCGGTCGGGCACATGCTTACCCACGGGACCTGGCGACATTTGGTCAGACAAATCGAAGTAATTTGTTTGTATGCCTATTGTTACATGCGGTCGCACGCTCATATTTGTGTCTTTGTAGGGGGATCGTATGTACTGAGGATTCAAACATTAGTAGACATTGTTATCCTTCTCGTTATCAGGTTTAAGTACGGTTGTTATTGGGGCGATGGTGTATTCATCTTGCACACACACATGCACACACAGGAGAGGCGATATGCTGGCTGTCATGGTTTGAGACACCTTGTTTGACACAAAGGCGTGCCGTTTTGTGGTTTCTTCAACACGGTCATCATCACCACCACGACGATTCAAATCACAAGATATACAGCATCTGGCCAAGCCTACCAATGATCAGATCATAATACACAGAGGATAGGAATAGACGTTACACGATCGAACGGTGCACTTATGTAGCAAATGCGTGTGTGCGTGAGCACATGCCCGATGATTGGGACAAACGGGTAAATACTGTACTACCGTCAGGAGACACATCCAACAGTGATATAAATAATCCATTTTGCTATTGTGTTCACGTGCTTATGTATTTGATCGGTTGGCTAGAGCTGGCGGTGTGGTGGTTGAGATGAGGCAGGTGATAGAGTTTGAAGAGAGTTAAGGGAAGAAGTAGTCGGTTTCCAGATTTTCTCAAACCCCGGCTGCTTCATTGCTTACCGCAACGTGCAGGTCATATGCATGTGCGTGTGTGATTCTGTCTGCACCTGGCAGAGTTCGGTTCTGTGTACCATTTTCCTCTTTGTCTTATCCTGTAATATCCAAATGAACGTTATGGGGAAACAAACAAACAAAAGTCAAGCTCCGTTCTACTCCGTGCCTGAAATTGGTGCCTTTGTAGACCATCTGTGAACCTGTCTGTTTGCACATATGTAGATAGCGTGTCGTG
The DNA here is from genome assembly GCA_014338405.1 of Paragonimus skrjabini miyazakii. Taxonomy (NCBI): domain Eukaryota; kingdom Metazoa; phylum Platyhelminthes; class Trematoda; order Plagiorchiida; family Troglotrematidae; genus Paragonimus; species Paragonimus skrjabini miyazakii. The sequence continues at coordinate 139,804 of JTDE01001085.1, forward strand.
CACTAACCCACAAGCTTCACCTGCACGTTTGAGCTGTATTCGGGTATACATACGAATTAACCGGTAAACAGGAGAAGCAGGATACAAGTAGGCAACTTGGAGCAATACACATTGAAACAGTCCTTCCCACCAAATTTTCACCTTCAGTCAGTCACTGCTGGTCTACACGTTAAGTGACCACCACCCTCTAGTTTGTGTCACAACCGTGGAGAGAGCTTGTTGGTCGGAAGAGGAACAGTGTCAAACCGAGTGGGCAGCAAACCGGGATCGGAGGTGGTTAGTTGGAGGGGTGACAAACATGTTCTGAATCTTGAAGAATCTGAACAAAAACTAGAATTATATTCCAGGACAGTCAATCACTCCTGTGACCATTCGTGTAGACGCACTATGTCGTGTTGGATATTCTTGGAAAGCGCGCTTAACGAACGTGATACACAGGTGAATAAGCACAGGCCACGTACAAAAGAGGGCAGCTGTTATGACTGGTGTGTTTGTGTGTGCACGCGTGTGTGTGTTTGATCAGAGGGAGATTACAGTCCGCAGGTGAGATTGTGATGAACAAGTGAACAAAGTTCCTAATTTCAGTGACATACCTAAAAATGAAAACATTGATTTAAAGGTGGTCGTGCAGGGACAACGGTTGTAAATAAGGTTGTACAGTTATGGTTTGGCAAGATGTCTGCCGTTGACTAACTTGACAACTGGATAAATAAATCTGTTTCCTCACAGAATGGACTGGACAACGAAAAATATAGTGCGTAGTATAAGAATTAGAGTTAGTTAATTGGGAGGTCTGAGGTACGTGAAAGACAGGTTGTCAGAGGATAAGTGTTTTCCTTTTAATGGGATTTCCGTCATTCCAAGGGTTAACCTATGTTATGAACGTCGGTTGTTAACAATTGTGCATCCGAAACTTTATTGCGTAAGCATCGACATAAAAGTTGAACACAGCAGTCAAAAGAGTAACGTTGAAACATAGGGGTTCTGTGAGACAGCGGAAAAAGGCCTGAAATTTTCTATCGTGGTTTGTTAACATGGTATCTTTTTATCTTGTCAACCAGTACACGCATCATGCACATGACGGACACATCTTTTTACATACTTTGGTCGAGAGATGTCAAGATGGTGTGTTAATTGTAATGGTTGTTAGACCAGTCATTGTCTCTCGTTTTCTTGTCTGAGGTGATGGCTTATACAAGTGACGTACTCAAAGTGTTGTATGGCAGAACTAGGGGGAGAGCACATTAGAAGGAGTTATCAGCCCAAGTGATGCCGATGATCAGATATCCCCAAATGTTTATAGATGTTCATGTTGCAGAAACTAGAAGGGTTTCTTACTATATAGTGTTTACTGTGCTGCTGTACGAACGGAAAAGACGATCTCCAGCACTATCAGTACAAACCTAAGTAAACGTTGATAATGACCTTGGCTACTGAAATGTCAGACATAGAAGGACGAATCAGTGCACGCAGGTGGGTGTACACTGTAAAGACAAGGAACGTTCATGTGTGAAAGGACAACTTTATTGCGCCTGTTGCTTTCTACCCGAGGAGTAAGTTTCACAAAACGATAGGTCAATTCATTCAACCATTCTGTCTCTCACATTCTCCATCAGTTCTCTTCTGGCTGTACTGAAATCTACACTAAAGATATGGATCAGTTCGCATGTCCAGGAATAATTGAACCTATCATCAAATAGTTGGCATAAACATTGTCGAAAAAACAGTCTCCAACCGGATGATGTCAAAATAGAGTCCCGAAGAAGAGGGTTATAACACAGAACCATCGTTTATTTTGCCCAGTTCATAAGTACAGTGATGTATGTGTAAAAGATATTACTTCATATTATCAGGCTACCTCAGTCATAGTCTGAGGTTCCTCTTATGAGTTCTGTCCATTTGTTAATGTCGTATGCCTTGTGTAAACGAATCTCAACCGGACGTACTTAATTGCATACTATGAAGTGCGTATTACGGAATGGAACAGTACAACCCGGAGAACCACAGGCAGCAAAGACTAGTCTGAAAAGTTGTAGCAGTATCCTTCATCACCTAATTTTATTTGCTGTCGTAAAATAACTAAATTAACAGACGAATCGCTCCGTACACAGTAAGTTGTAAATCAACGTCACAACCTATGTCATAAGTTATAGCAGAAACTTGAGTATAACGGTTGTACAAACTCTAACGACTATTGGAGCGGGATCTGTCATTTTTGCTGACCGTCTTGGCGATGACAAATGTTCATAGACGCCAGCGGTTTGTGTCAGTTGCTATCTGGAGATTTGCTCTTTGGCTTGTGCTTATACTATTTGCTTTCCCAACCATGTAGTGTGCATTGTATGAAAAACATCTGTAAATTAAGATAGCTAAATTCCGGAAATCATTCATTGACACAACTACGGGAAATACCTCAAGTCCAGACGGTCATTTATCGGACAGTTGAACTACGATAGCAACTTGGCTGTGTACTAATCACATCACATAGTACTTGTAATATCGGACCTAAGCATCATTGTGGATAATTTTACCTTCCTCATCGATCAGGTGATTGCAACTGATTTGTTCAGACAAGTATATTGTCGACTAATATCCGTTTGCAACAACTAGCTAATAGCAAACAACCAGAACCGTTCTAGCAGAGTACTGAGATGTTGGAATTTCGACCTATTGGACGTCACAGGTATCGTACATGAACAAAAAGATAACACACGCCTAGACCAAACAGTCTGGAAGATATGACGAATATGGAAGGACGCCTGATAGTGAACGTCAGAAGAAGAATGGGGAAGTGACTTAAAAATATTGCAACTAAATGCCACTTGGAACCTAAGTAATTATTCTGGCCTTCTGGAACGAGGCACAACCCTCTCTCTCTCGGGATGATAGTGTGTAAGAGTGATTGTACATTTCAAAATTAGCTACGAAATGCATTCCCTCCTTCGTGTTCATTGTGTTCACCAAATTTTAGCTTCATAGGTAACGTCCGGAACCATTTTGCCCACAAATTAAAATGACAGAAATTACTACCTGATCTTGGTAGCTTGAAGAAATCCATGGAAACGACTTAAGACAATGTCATTATCAAGTACACTAATAAAGTGATCGAAAATATGGCATAAAGTGCGTCCTCCTCTGAAAAGATACGCATCGTTATAAAAACTACATTACGACGCTAATCTTTAACTGTCAGAAAGGTTGGGTATAGTTACGGCTGTATATGGGCAAAGATAATGACAGCACGTCT
>JTDE01001085.1:143150-173578 GCA_014338405.1 Paragonimus skrjabini miyazakii
ACTAGGGTTCTCAACGAAAGTATGTAGTTCAAAAGCCTGAGGATGTCTCTCCTTGTATTGGAACTACTGCCACTTTTTTGGAGAAGGGTGTCAGCACGCTTCCAATCCTTAACCCAGAGGACTGAGTGATTGCAGTTATTCAGACCTTTACTTTCCAGCCGGTCTGACATGAGCGATTTTGTCGATGTTAGCGTTACACCATCAAGTTTGATCTAAACAGTCATCGAGATGCACCGTGCCAAAGTCCAGTCTCGTTGTGACGGTTGAAAGAATTCTGCACAAGTGCTTCATGGTCAAGTTATCTAGCTGGTTCATTCGCCGAGATAGCGGAGAAAAACTGAGGGTGAGCACAGAGGTTGTGCAAAGTGAATGTGAACGAGCGTATCCGGTTTGTGAGAGCAACTTTTGTATACAAACGATTAAAATAAGATATTTTAATGACGTGCACCTATTGGTTCAACTATCAATTGGTTTAGTAAACAGACAAGTACTCCCAAACTAACTCAAGCTAATAAAGTCACTAACTGCTTAACAAACACACCGCGGCGACAAACCTCGGTGAGAGGTTTCACAATAGTCTACACCAACTTCAGTACAAAGTCTGTAGCAAAGAAAAAGCGTACCCAAGATAATCAGGCAACAAATAAAATCCGCGAACACCGGACTGTACATGGTCAGTTATTTTAAGAAATCGGCCAATTTCTTCTACAGTCCATCAAAAAATCCCTAAGTCACTATAAAAATCAACGGAAGTCTTGTGTTCTGTGAGTCACCTTAAAAAACGAAACGGATTGGAATTAGTCCACATGGATAAACACGAATATGTCAAGCACTTTTGGAATTCAGGCGCTTATAACTAGGTGGTGGAATCGTTCACTTTTATTGTACTCCTATGTTGTTTAAATAGTTAGTGAAAAAAGCCTCTGACGAGCAAAATGTTTAGTGGACTCCTCTCAATTATTCTTCGGAATGATCGTAATTAGACTTAATCTTAGCTAAACGCCTATTGAGCAGAACGATATTATTTTGTTGAATGCATCGGCCGGTTTGGAACCATTAGCTTTTATTGCTTACATTTTTACTCGGTTACATAATCAAGCAGCTCTGATTGATTGAAGAAAACACTATTGTGCAACTGACGTACATCCAATTAACAGCCCGTCTCACGTAAGTATAAAAATGTTGACACTGCTATTTTGAATACACGCAATGATTCTGCTGATGACTTGACTGTCGTTGATTGCTTGCACACTAAAGTGAACACATCCGGACAAAGAGAATAACGTTAACGTATGACTTTGTCACACAGCCTGCACAGTCGTGTTAAACAAACAAGTCCTGATTTTGTTAATATCGTGTGGTTTGATAAACCACGAAAAACATTCTGTTGATGCTATGTGATCTATTTTCTGAGAGAAGAAATCGGATTGGCTGCACGTGTACAACACCAGAGATGGGATTATTAGTCCAATACGAGTGTTCGTTGTAACCGCACCTAGGTGAATACGATGGGAAGGGGATAAACGACCTGCGAACATCGTGCCTACCTCCACAGACGTTAGGCAGTTATTGACAGTTGTGATACCGGTGAAATAGTGAGTCTGTTGGCTGACTTGAGATTACTGGGTGATATGCGAAGGTTTATGCAAATTTGAATTCTGGCCACACACTGTGGCATGAACAGAGCGTTCGTTGATTTGACTTGTCGTCGGCATCGTTGTCGCTACCGCCATCGTGTGTTGGCTATAATTAGCAAAGTGATAATTGTGGAATTAACGGGCTGGACACATGTTGTGTACATATGTGTAATGTATACCATTGTTCGCTTGTGTGATGGCGATAAATCAGTCGGTTAGTCTGTCTGTTGCCAGACTTTCAATTTCCGTAATTACTGTTGTATGAAAAGATGTGTAAATACACAGCGTACGTACGTGCACATACACACACATAGACGTGACATCCAGGGTGACAACCCGTCCGTAATCGGATAGAAGGGGTAATCCCCGAGGTGTAGTCCGGTTGACCACATTCAATTCGATAGTCAAATGCAAGGAAAACATTACTGAGTTTTTTCCCACGAAACTGTTTCGGAATAGGAAACAAGAAAAGGTTTTGGGAACGAATTCCGCTGATTTAAGATGGAATTGACACGGTGGTAAATTGGCAGCCGCAGTGATTCTGGAACACTCAGGATTGTCTACAGGTGATATTGAATTCAGGATGTCTCTTACTGGTGCTGGATAATACGACACTAATTCAGAACAAACCGGAATGAAAACAGCGGCCAATGTCTACATTCATTGACTATCTAGTTCATTTGAATGAATGAAATAGTTATGTAACAACTGTTCGGGTTCAACGATAAAATCCACTATCCACAGTGAATTCTGTAATTTTGCGAAACGAACAACACGTACAATTTGGGAACAAAATGATATGCAATCAGTGCTCATTCATTTCGGAATTATATCGCTTCTGTGATTCAGGCAACCAGTTTCGGTTGCAAAGTTGGGGGTACTCTAAGTAGGCGGAACATATTCAAATAAGTGGGGGTGAATACTATGATCGAATTGTTTGTAGGTCGATGAGGCGCGAACACCATGAAATGAAGTCATTAAAACCAACCATTCATCTATTCATTCATAACGGTCATGAGCCAGGCAGGAAGGTACAGTGGCTCGGGCCACCGCTTACCTCACCAGTGACGTGGAATCCCATAGATAAAATAAGTTGGATCAAACTGGATAAAACCAGGCTAAGCGGAAGAACCTGAAGTGTTACGAATGCGGGAACGTCAATGACTGCGGCACACTACCATCATAGATGGCTTTTCCTATCAGCAACTTGAGCTACCACGAGAACCTCAACAGGACAGCAGACACCTACTCGTTCTGCCCAACGGAATAATCGGGGTCTTCGTAGTTCGTCACCATATTGCTGCTTGACCACTGCGCAGTTTCACAAAATTACTGGGGGTCTCAGTAAATAACGTCCGGTGTGTTAAGCGCTCACCCGGCATGAGGATTACATGACCCAACCATCGCAGACTGTGTAACGTGAATAGTTGACCATCTGATATCACATCTCAAGAGTTCTGGAATACGAATCGGTGAACGACTGTCTCGCTTACATGATCATTCCACTTCATGTGAGCTAATTGGTGAAGACAACGATGACCAAACGCAGCAAGTCTGTCAACGTCTTTATCGTGAACGGATTACGTTTCCGAACCATAGAGCAAAACAGAATGCACACAATCATTAAATACACTTCCTTCTAACGACAACCGTACATCTTTTCGATGCTACCAGTGACACAGATCGGCAAAGACGAAACATCCTTACTGGTATCACATCAGCACTAATACAAGATGATAAGACAGTGCTGTTGAAGTGTATGGTGCTGCCTACAGCCTTGAGTTGGTGGCTTGCAATAGGGAATGAGAATGCCCCAGTATGGACGCACCGCTACACATCGCAGGCGCGAAGCACGTTCCATACAAACCAGCGAAGTTATTTATCGTGTTTAGCATGGTCTCTGTCTTCAGCAAAAAGCTAACCAAGAAAATGCCATTCACCCACCCCAAGTCGGTCGGCCGAGTGCAAAGAGAAAATTCAACATCAAGCTCAATGAGTTCCTCAGACGCATTTTCCATACAGTCAACCATATACAACTTCCCAAGAGTCAGCTGCTTTTGATATAGGAAAGGGGATATTCGTGGTGTTAAAGCTGGTTCTCTGACCCTCTGAAGAAATCCAGCCATTCAGCTATACAAAAGCAGAGTGCGTCCCGTTGGAGGATCACACCACTCAACGCAAATCATTTACAAAAACCTTAAAAGGAAACTCTGTCGGCAGAACGTAGAACATTATGAGATTAACCTGTTTCTAAATTCATAAAACGTGAATTCCAGACTGCGTCAGTCGATTGACAGCCTAACAGATCCACGGGTATGATCCTCTGGATAGTCATTCGATTAGTATGCCACCTTGATCACATTTTACAAACAGCTCATTAAACATGGCTGCCGTTTCACTACACTTGAAGATAGGAAAAGAAAACCTGCAAGGAATTGTGGTGATGTCGCATTTGAACACGTCGATAGACTAGATAGTCACTGTCAACGGAACGATGTGTGGTCCAAGACGAAGAATGAGGCTGTGTGGCTTAGATAGTATCGTCTGCTTATCCAATCAGTTGATATTCTGTTTTGAATCGCTGGTCCGGGTCCGAATTCCCGACGTCGTTAGAACAAGGACGGACGGTTGCTAACGTACACCCTCTTTTGTGTCTACAGCTTTTCCCCAGTACATTACACACTACGACAGGCTCCTTTCTGCTTGTGATGCAAACTAAATTGTCAGTCAACAGATTGCCGATCACACGGAAATCGCGAACACAAAAATGTTGGCAGAGATCACAAAGGTGAGAAGTGAAGCAATGACGGACTGCAGTCGGATGTGACATTTTATGCTGTACTGAAATGTTATGTTCATTCCAAAATGGAAGAAAGATACTGATGAGATTACAGACAAAATGTGGACCTAACAGTTAATATGTGGTGCATAAGATCGTAGTAAAGCCGGCAGTCAAAAAGCTTCGATTTGTCACCACTTCAATATTCAACTTGAAGCGCTGATTACCAACTTGGTAGTTGAGTGGATCAGCCAAGATTACACCGAAACTGGGAGGCTAAACTGTAGGTCAAATGAGGTTCTGATGAAAATCATCTGTTTCTGAAAAAGCCAATGAGGTCTTGCCACCGTTTACGCCAGCTTATATTTATCAGGTTACTTGTTGCGAATACGCAAAAGAAGATTGTTAAACTCGCCCTCTGCTAGTTATACAAGCTGATATACGAGTCGCAGTTACTAAAGGAAAGCCAAACAAGCATCTCCATTGTGAACAGATACATGATTCTACGTCACATAAAAACTATACCCTTCCAAGCTTTATTATTAATTGTTGTTGAGAGACTTTTTTGTTTTGAAGTCATCACTAAGTAGGTACAGATAGGAAAGTGCGCCTTTCTCGTCATAACCGTACTGATTTTAATGGTTATCTTAAACTGGATCGGAGATGTATTGAGCAGCTTTATGTTGTGGGGGTAACGAGCCATGAGTTAAGCCAGGAGGGGAGTAGTGGTTAATAGTAGTTATGAACCTATGGATGGAAGGTTGAAATTTGAACAGTACTATTGAAAACCTCGTCCATAGTGTTTGGATGACATACACAGTCCAGGCGTAACTGCAAGAAAGGTCATCTCACGAGAAGCCGCTGTGCACGGTAGACTCATACGACGTTTGTAACTGAAGGCCGAATACAAGAGGATAAAAAACCTGAACTGATGTCGCTGGACATATGAGCAGTCTGATGGGCTGAAGGAATGTTCCGGGTCGGATAATGCATGCGGATGCGCGAAGGCTGATAATGTTTAACATCTTGAAGGAGACGAATATAGAAGAAATTCGGACGTAAGGAATGTTAAAATTTGCGACGAAGCCGGGGACTGAAAAAAAAAACAGTCTCAACGTACGTATTCACAAGTGGGTACGCCTGTGAGGGTGAATTTCTGTTGTTATTTTTCAAACTCCGGAACGATAATCTGACGGATGACATCCACCCATCTAAGTTGAAACACTCATTTTGTCATCATGATTGTAGATCTGGGTTTACCTATTGACAACACTGATAAATCAGCCAGATATACTGTTTTATGATTCAGTCAATCAAAGCCATTCGTTGTATGCGATAGACAAATAAAGGCTAGTTGTACATCCCTGATTATTAGTGAAGCTAGAAGAATACTTACTGTACGCAACTCGAACCAAAAATACGGAATCGTAGACAAGGCTGAAGTCGGGTGAACGAAAGACTGACTCGTAGGGATGAAGGAGAAGCGGTTATTGAGTAGATGACCGACAATCATCAAAGTTCAAGTGAACGATGTTTAGCGAAATGGTCATGGTAACAACAAATTGTTATTCAATCTGAGTAGCTGAGTAATCAACTAGCATAAGTCTGTAAAAATGTAGTGAGTTTGAGAGAGATAAACCAATCCATATTAAATGTGTCTGTAGGACAGATGCAGCTTGAGGGTTGCTATTTGGCCCATTTATTTTGCTGTCCGGGTGAATGACGAACACTGTTATTTGTGAAACTGGCGTCAGAACAAAACAGTTTGTAGATTTCATATTTGTGGGTTGTATTCAAAAGCAAACAAAACTGCATCCGGCAGTAAGTGGTAGAGAATTTAGTTTAATACAAACTGAACAGCACTCAATAGATCGCAGCTGTTGTATAAACTGTCCAGTGAGTCCTTTTTAAAAAGAACATCTTACCCCTTAGTTTCGTTCTTTTCAGAGCTCGTTAGTAGTGTATTTAATCGAAATGTTAACACCTCTTTGTTAATAAGCTATATATAAGTATTTGCAAATAACCCGGCAACATGTGAAGCTGAAGCCCTGTAAACTGTTCTGTCCCAGCATGAACCATCTACAAGTGAAATACACATTGCACACAACTCAGTTTATCTGTGAACAGTCGGGTATTTGTGTGGCACGATTCGAATGAACAGACCGGAACTGGCGTTTGATTATTAATGTGCGTTGACCCTCGCGCGGCGAACTAAGAGAATGTCGAATAAACTGTCACCTTCGACTTCATTACAACCTTCACGGAACCGGATGCTGTTACGGGCGGGTCCAAAATAACATCCCACCCCACAATTCACTCAGACCATTTTCTGCTGTAATCTGGCGACCTGGTTGCTACTGTCCAGTACTTCTCATTCATTTCTCTTTTTTTGCTCACGACCGGAGGCTTTGTTATACAAATGAGCTAAAACGCGCGTGTGTCAGAACGGCACGTGCTCGGAAACCGGTGGTCCAGATTGAAAATACATATTACAGCACGTATCAGTCAGTTTAGTCAACGCGATGGGCAAGTATGTCGGTTTGCTATTCATCGGTGTCACTTGAATAGACCACAGGGAGAGGTTGGAAACACGGGGATGTTCACTTATCAAGAATAATGACCACTTTAACGACATCCGCGACCACAAGCGGAGTAGGAGTGGACCTAAGGGGAAAGTGTACGGAGTAAAGAATCAATACATACAAACAAAACAAAGATGAAGGAATAGCAAATAGATTCATGGGCAAAAAACAACTTGCCTACTAACGTACATATAAAAATCGATGGATTCAAAGTTCTGAGTGTTATCTCTGTGTAGAAGTCAGTTCTAATAATCACTCTTAACTCAACAAACGACAAGGAATCAAACTCACTGGATACTTTGGTTTTATAACATATCCTGCTGACCGGAAAAATAGGTGACGATATTTCGAAATGGTATCAGATTCGAGCTTCGTTCCTGTTGGAAATAATCGACAGTGCACCTCCTTGTCACGACCTGGAGTGTAACTTTGGCCATCTTCTCGTGAGACAACAATAGTGACAATTGTGCCGTTGACCTCAACTTGAACACGATCGAATTATCATATACAAACGCTAAGCAATATATGCTTGCAAGTAAAATTCAGATTGTTCAGTCACTTCTAATCGATGATTAGTATTTTATATCAGGTTAAAAACACAAAATTCATTAAACTCGGTGTGCAGTTTTTTGAACCCTAGTACGTAATAAAGAGTATGATGAGTAAAAGTTTGAAACTACTCGCGTTTGGTTGCAGAACTCATTAGGTCGTCGACTAGACAGTTACTGTGTTCCCTTTCAAGAAGATCGGGGAATCTGAACATTACTCAGGAGTTAATATAGGCAAACTTTTAGATTTGATAATTCTGTCGTGTCGTATTTGAGGTCAATGGTGCAGTTGTCAAAACATTTGCGTGATTAGAGAATGGCCGGAGTTCAAATTCCTCTTCTAACGGATATGCACTACTGATGATCTCCAACAGTAAAGAGCCTCGAGTTTAGTGCTTCTTTCAAAAGCAGCCCCAATATTCTGATCAAACTTATTGCGCTACATCACATACATACATACATACATCACATACAGTAATAAGGTGAAGTTCTGGCAAGCAACAGACCCAGAATCGTCTGACATTGAAAAAAAATCGGTTTCATTCTTGTGTGAAGTTGGATAAGCTCCGTTTGGCTGGGTGGGTGACACTTTTCTGCCTAACTGTGGATAAAAGCTCGGCTGGTCGAGTTCCGGTCATCTCTAACTGGTGTGTAAAGGAATGTTTGGTTTAAAGTGAAAGTCTAAAGACTGGCACAATGTGCTACACGTAAATGGATAGGGGTCAAAGCATTCTATTTACGCTACCTACGGAGTCGCTGACGTAGGATTCGTGTACTTCCACCCATGCACTAATGCTGAGATAAACCTCAAATGATTCAGTCCACTGTGCGATTAAACGTATCCTGGGTTCTGTGAGCTCGAAGAGTGTAACAGTGTTTTAACTTGAACTCAAGAGTTCCTTTAGTCATAAATGCGATGTTACATTGCATCAGCAAAAATTTAGATCATCTTACTAGTTAATCGCAGGCAACAGATAATTCTAGAAATTACTTTGATATTCATCATTACTTGTTCTTCATGTGGCACAATAACTCACTAACATTGAGAGCCCAAGGAGCATCCAGAAACGGAACATTTCCATCCCTACCTATAACAGCGGGAACACTATTAGTTGAAATTAATAGATTTTCACATGCCAAACCTGGGAAAGACTGCCACATGTATGAAAAGTAAACCTGATGTAATCCGGATAGAATTATTACAATCAACCACGGTATCTTGATGGATGACACTGGTACTTAATTGTCATTATCATCAGAATAGTCGAAAACTGTTACAGAATCACCAAAGAAATTCAGGTTTTGTCACTGGTTTGGCCAGCTGCTCCAGTTATGTTCTCATTGGTGAAGTGGCAGATTTGATAACTTCAGAGGAGACTTAATTACGGTTGAATTCTAATCAGCGACGGAAACAATATGCCCAGGCGCGATAAGTGCTCTATCAGCTGAGCTACAAAGCCACACCGGAATCTCAGAAATGTGACATTTGGACTCAGTTACCCAGCTAACCCACTGTGTTGTACGGAATCCACCAAATGATCTAGCGAACTGACTACCCAAGCAGGTTCTCTCAATCCGTTCACGCTGGAATTCGCCAACACCGCTGAATTCGTACTACTGATAAATAGTATGGCAGGTCTGATAATGGCAATATTACGATCGATAGACACACAACAAGCCGAGTGCGCAACGTTTGATCCGCGGGACAAATTGAACAGAACAAATCAAAAGTTGCTGCTTACCCGTGTTGTTCCTACGACTCAGGTTACGCGCATAGTGAGACATATGCTTTACGCACGAATACGACACACGAGTCTCAGTATTAGCGACCAGGACTAGTATGACGGCAATCATGAAAATGCTTTCACAGTTGTGGTCGTCTTCAACATAAACCCCTTATGTTATTGCTTGGATCAGGTGGCGAGACCTTTGCGGATTACGTAAGTTTAGCATCACCAACCGAATGCAGTTCTTTATACCATATTATCACGTGTCCACCTGGCAAAGTAAGTCTACAGAATCGGTAGTGTTCACTGTAGGAGGCGGTTGATTGATGCCCATATTAGTGAACCAATCGCTGTAATTAAAACACACTTAAACACTCAGCGAGTGAACATTCTGACAATAAATAACCGCTCACTGATCTCATTGTTGTTTACCCGTTGATGCCGCCCGACTCAGACGATTGAACATTGATGATCAAATACCTGAAGATACTGTACGTTCTCAACCCTGAGCGGTCACGTTTCACGGCTGTACAGTAACAAGGCTCTCACATTTTTAATGTATGCACATCTCTTAAGCTTCAGATATACCTTCTATCACCAAAGATTACCTAGGTTGACGAAGACTATCAGCTTTGGAGATACAACCAATGACCTCCACAACTTCATTAACAGTCCTACAAAAGAAGATTGTATTTTGAGGTTGCAAAACACAAGCTGAAGTAGGTAGCTGATCGCAAGATATTGTTTGTCAAAGTGCAACACTCCACCATCGGTATAATTAAGGACAGCCAACCTACTACCAAGTAGAAGGCCTAAATTGACGCTTCCAGTACCTCAGCTGGTTTTCTACAATTTCGTCTAACAACATAGGACAACAATATACTATTTTTACTTACGCCACTCCTGGTGTTGTGTGTTTTAGACTGTTTTCCACAGACTCTAGCTCGAGCTGAAGTGTGGTAGTAGAGCGCCAATAGCATGTTCACATACTTTTCCAACACGCATACACAATCAGATGATTCCAAAAGTGCATCGGACGTAACTTTGCAATTGAGAAACACGGCGACTGTTAATACTTATGGGGCTGTCATAGAAGTTGACGTAAATTGACCTATACATCGCTGACCAGAAAGAAACGTTGTCTGCTCCTTCCTAAATGAGTCTTCGACGTGTGACGCATACCAGAAACCTAGCTAAAAAATGGAGTGAAGTAATATCCCGTGTTTGACACACGAACCCGTGATTCTCTTGAATTTGGGAAGTCTTATCGATTGACCTCCATTCAAAAGGACAGTAACAATTATACACGCTGGTTGGTATAACTGTGTTAAAGCACTGGCCAGCACCCGATTTAAAAAGTGCGAGATCGGGTGACAACAGAAAACGGCCTTAGATCTCTCAAGAACGGAGACTCGGTTGCGCAAATCAGTTGGCTAAGGGGTTTATAAATATACAGATCAGAGCGTGATATTACCGACAAGTGGTGGCAACACAGCAGCGGCAACGGAAAGCTGACTGTTCCTTACTGTGTTTTGCCCGGGTACCTAATCCTTTCGACCTGTTGTATGTCATCGAAAGTTTCATTGACAGAAGGATGTTGCGGAACGGTGGTACGGACTAGCTTTGAAGATCCTCTAGTGTTCCCCTAGACAGATACTACGTCAAGTTCGTCGACTTTCCCATTTAGTTCAGCCTCTTGATCAACAGTCTAGTTAGCCTGACAATGTGAACTGCTATTAGTTATGTTCAATATGGCGTCCAGTAAATTTGAAGAATTTTCATATATCCAGCTTGTGGTATTAACAATCTACCGAAACGTGTGCCACGATGTTTGCTGCCTGCATACCTTCGAGGTTCCAGTCCAAGAGCTGTTGGGATTTTGTAAGATTGAAAAGGTTGACTTTATCCATTAAGCAAGCACCATATATGTGCTGTACAGCAAGCACGGACAGTTTCTCGATAGCCCTCCGGGTTGGAATGATCGACTCTATCGCACAACTTATGACCATCGGCTATTTACCAAGCATCATTAGAATTGGGCCTAGAATAAATTCTGGTTACAAGAATTAGGTGCGTGTGGTGTCCGAGGTGGGGGATTCTAGACCAAAGTTTCAATCCAAGACCATGTGGGGCACTACATGAACATTCTTTGCTACGTGAAGAGGCCACCAAGTGATCCTTTCCAGCGTATCTTAGCACACGTGAACAGGGATCACACACAAACTAAGTAAGCTTGAGGTAAGAAACACGTGGACTCAGTGGGCAACATATTCTGCTAGTTCCACACGCACGTGAAGTCATTCCGACAGGCGAAGTTTCAACTAGGAAAACGACTATAGAGTCGAGTAGGAGAAATAATGGACTGAAATGGTTAAAATGGAAGCAGAATCGTAAGATGTCAAAGTTAATGATGTACATCATAGTAATAGAACAGTTCACATCGTTGTCGTCCGTCATTTATGGAATTCTGGACAAATCAGCACAGAAGTTAGTAAAATTCGGGTTGAGTAACAGGTCCATGAAAAATAATACGCATAGGTGCAAGCACAGGTGCCAACATGTGCAGGTGAATATTTAAAAAGTCTGGAAACTGTCGTCTACAAGAATTCTGTTGGTAATCTAACTGTGTGCACATCGACAGAAAGATTAACAAAATATGTGCATGTGACGTAGTTGCATCGGGCCGGAAGCGTTATGGATCTGTTTAGAAACTTAAGACCTTCATTCAAGGGCTGGGAAAACGACTGAACAGTGTAACCAACGGGAAGGCGTTGATGATGCTTGCGTTGAAGCGATGAATGGCAGAAGGTGATTACACAGGAACTACATAAAATGTGTCTCTGGTCATTCATGAGAATATCACTGATGTGAAGGGTATAGTCTATGATGTGACAGAGAGTGGTCCATGAGTAGCTGAATGATAACTACCTGGGAATGGATACATTCGGAACACCTAACTAAAGACGTTGCTGATGATTATCGTTACCAATAACTGGAAAACCCAGAAAATTTTTAGGTTTTAATAAACAGAGTACGAGCTTTCGATTACATGTACAAGACAGACAAACTGTCAGACGTACCATAGAAAGCTAAACTCGAGAAAATGTCCCTGATGACAGTTCAGTAGACTTGAGTTTCATTCCTGTTAGAGCTCGTCGGTAGTGAATGTTCCTGGAGAAATATAAACTCCGGCCAAGCCTTAATGAGGTAACTGTGTCGATCACTAACATCATGTTAGATACAACCGAATTATCATATGCAAACGTTTAGCCACCAACAGTTGTGAGTAATGCTCAGATTGCCCTCACACGAGCGAACCTAAAGGACAGTGCTTCGTTTCGAAAGGGGCTGGTTAAAACGTCTAAGAAAACAGAAAATCTGCAACCCGTTCTGCGATGTTTCAATGGTATCATCAAAATACACTAATACGTACCAACCATTTCACTTAGGCGACAATTAAATAAAAACGGGAGAAACCCATTACGCTGTGCCCGAGCCAGTTGTCCCGTGACAGAACACGAGGTTATTATAGCGTGTATATTGTGTCTTGTTGATGAAGCAAAGATCCGATAGATTGAATGGGATGGATCGGGTTAGGTAGCTCTGTGACAGCCAACACGGCGATGCTCAGTTTGAGTAACTGAAGGCAAAACTACAGTCCAAGAAACACAGACGGGTGGCCTCGTATCTTGTCATACCGATCGAATGAAATGTACAGAACGGGCTTTCAGTGTGGAGTATGAAACTTGATACAATTCTTCAGTGCTAAGATGACGTCCCTAGTACACACTGCAAGTGCTCTGGAGACAGGGGTATCCGAACAGACGCATACCTTCCAGATATCATTCGCATAAATTAGGCAGGTTTCTTATTCGAACGGAATAACCATTAGTACGGCTAGTTTACATAACCGTTCTTGAATATGAAGGTTATGACCATGGTAATGCTAAGGAGTAAACTGGAGAAGCCATGCGTCCGGCCTGACACAAATACAAGGGTAGATGGACCCGAAAACCACACCTAACAGCCCACTGTCAAGGGTGGAAACGAGTATAAGCTCCGATAGTCGTACTCTTTGTAGGCACAATGGTCACTGATGAAGGTTTCGAAACGTTACCTTAACAAAAGTCGGCAACTAGCCCAGTGAGAAAACAAGGTACTATACACAACATCGCTCGGGTGAGAGTGAACGCACCGTGAGGTAAACTTGGACTTGAACGGAGTTATGAGCTAACAACCATCTGCTTGAGAAAGGACCCGAAATAATATTAACCAAATTTCATGCTAAGTGGTTGAGTTTATGAAGAAGAATGCACTTACTGCGTTGAAAAATAATGTCGATATTTAAAGTATAAAAACACGGCAGCAATTCCTAGACGGTCTGATAGTGCCTGTCTGCGAACTAGTCTTTAAAACGAATTGGCTGCAGCTTTAGGATAATTGTGGACGTAATATATCTGTCCGGCATACAAACAGAAATAAGACAAGTCTGTAGCAGCACTGTTAATGTGTTTGACCGATTGTTTTAATATTTCCGTAGACAAGGAAGATGTTAATGCCTAAATGAAATGTCTACTGACATATTATAAGTAGTTACACGCAAAAACCAAAACGTCAACAAGACTCTTCAGACGGTGCAATCTAAACTGACTTGAAAATCCAGAAAATGGTGCAGGAAACAATCGATGCATGGATGCTACAATTTTGGATCGACAATAAAGAATAAGATTACAGACAAGAAGTCAGTTACACAGCATAGTAGACAGTTTTATCCAACATAATGGATATGTGATTATGTTCCGTTAAGAGAGAAAAATGGTACAGTGTGCGAAACGGTCATGGGATGATCAAGCAATAGTTAATAAAAGCGAGAGTAGGAAAATTCGAAACAAAAAGCTGAGATGCGTTTTCAACTACTAACCTCGTCCAACGAGGGCATATCAGTGATCTTTTCGAAACCGGCGTCTAAATCATCGGAGTCAGTACTGTCTTCTCGATTAGACATTTGCTGGTTTTCTTCACCCGGCAAGTCCTGTAGAGCCTCCAAGTTTTCGACACATGTAGGAAATTGATCCGTCTCAGCAACTTTAATTGTCCCAGTGTCAGCAGTAGGGTTGTCGATTTCTGCACCAAACATAAATTTGTCTTCATCATTTAATAAACCAATATAGTGAATCCATTGACCATCGTAGAGCTCAACAAATGTATTAACCTTCAATTGGTTTTCCTTGGAAAAAACTCATGAAAATGACACTAAAACCTACCTCAATATACGCCTGTAATTGTCGATAGACTCTATTCGAACCGATGAAAATTGAGAAGATGGAGGTGTGAGGGAAACTAGCACAAACCGCCTGATCAACGACTGGTAGCTGTGCTATTCGAAAACCCGCCTTTTCAAACGCCTGGCGGCATTCTGAATCAACACCGTTATCGCTGAGGAGTGCTCCAACGACCGACAATTTGGGGGCTGCTTCAGACTAGAAACGGGAGATGATAAATGAGTAAGGAAAAGTCGTGACAAGGTACTCGTATAGCAAAAACGGTTATCCATTGATCTAAACTAAATGCAAACTGTCAACATGATCAACTAAGGTGAAGTATGACAATGCACGTCCAAGAACCAGTTATACGCGATTAGGTGTTAACATTGTCAGTAACCTGGATAGCGATTCGGGTCAAGATAGCGTAGAAGTACAAACAGATACACACACGCACATATTGCACCAGTAATAGAATAAACAATGGCATAAGTCCACAGCTCAATAATAACATTCCACACTGTTAGCTGTTCGACCCGAAGTCATAAATACCCTTTGTTTGGTCATTGTAACACGCGAACGATAGGCGTGCGACTAGAGTAATCCTTCTGCGCTACGTAGTGGATTATGTTATATACTATCGTCCTCCTTCTCCTCCAGCCAGCATCCATTCAGATTACTGACAGCGAACCGCGTATGACTGCGTCTGGGTGTTACTGGCCCCATACTGCAATCACGACTGATCTAGAGTCGGAACAGACGAAATCGTGGCCCTACCGGCAGCTTGTAGCAACAGTTACCCATCGAGAACAACGCTCACATGGTTGTCAATCAAAGGCTAATCCATCAATACATGTTTCGTCTTCAGACTCAAGGCGATACTGAAACTACAGACACTCAAACCGTAAATGATGAGTTATGAAATTAGTTGTCATGGCTAGTGAGATAAGCGACTAAAGCAATACACTAGAAGTGAGCATCAAATGAGGCAAACTGAAAATGTACCAATATGTAATGGCTGGTAGACTCAGCAAAAAATACAGAACTAGAGATGAGGTAATGATGAGATTTGGGCTGATCCGAGAGAGACAAGTGGGTGATAAAACTAGCCTGTACAAAACCGGCGATGCAAATTTACATATATTTATTGGTTTAAACAATGAAGTTGACGTGTAAAATAGATGGTAAGAGAAGGCATAAACGCTAGGATGCCAACTGTGGTTTGAATATTAACCGGGACCATTCAAACCGGAGTAGTGCTTTAGATACAGTAACTGGAACACGGCACACGAAGGTCCCACTCATCGAACTAAGATAAAGTGAGTAAACAAGTGGGAATGTTGCATCCTAATGAACAATCACAAAGTGTTTTGTTTAGATGAGTTAGTGGGTTTGCTATTGTACCAATTAGTCTGATGTCGGATTCCAAAGAACGCACAAGCACTACAACCCAGGCCGCCCTCAGTCCTGTGAATAACACAAGAAGTGGGCGACGAAAATGTGAAACAAAATATACCGTAAGCAAATCTTGGAAGCATACGCAAGACGTTGGTTGCAGCTTTACTACTGTGCAGTGTTTCTAACCGGCAATTCAATGAACAGACAGTACCTCTCAATCTCTCGAAATGGAATACCTGTTGCCATGTGATCATCCTGCTGTCATAAAGATACCGCAGCTGGCGGCTGTAGTGAGCGGTAGACAGCGTGACAGACTAATCACTGACATACGAAATGTATGAGCCAATTGGCGTAAATTGCACGACACTAATAAAGAGGTACCAGTGAACACAAGCGTTGCTTCAACAAGCAGCCTTCATCTATGATGTCGAGAAGATGCTCAGCTGTTGTTGCGGAGATGAACATTTGAGGCTTGTGTACGATCCATTTTGTTCAGTTCAAAAACTTGTGTTGTGCGTAGTGGGCAAGTGAACTGGCTTGCAGCGCCTAATCAACTGATTTGCATGATTTGTTTCAATACTGTGAATATACCCGGTTTAGTCATGAGAAGAAACGCGTAGCAAACAAGCTCGTTTTCGATTTTTCATCATCAGGCTAAATACAGCACATTTATATGGGTTCGATGGGGGGCGGTAAATAACATAATACTGAAGCGAAAGATGTCAGTCAACAGTATCTCTCTAGTTTAGGTCATGAGGCTTAGTTACATAACATTGATCACGTAAGTTGTACAAAATCTGCGAGAGATACGTCACATCTATGCAATCATTTTATCATGGTTTTGCGTGAACTGGGAGGATTGTGTACAAAACCTGACTGCTTGCTAGCGTGCAATTCGGAAAGTCCCATACACACATACGGTTGGTCAAATGGCAGAACGCAACTTGTTGCAGATTGGACGACATTCAGTTGAACGTTTGCAACAATAGTTATAGCAATCAACAACGACAGGATAAAAACACTAGTAACAAGACTGTGAAAACGTCGGTGAATAAAATTGGTAGGTGCGGTATATCAGGCTGTGGAGCAGTATCGGCTAAATGGTTGACTGGAAACGCTATCCAACGACATAATGCCGTAATTAATGATATAGGTGTATTCGATTAATTGCTTATTATTCCAGTTAACGTCAGTTTCTCTATACTCAATTTGCAAACCCGTCTTAACAATACGGCGATCGATCGGAAAACATGTTTACTTAGATATGACCTCCAAAAGTGGCATTATCCTCAAAAGGAATAAGAATGTTTGCAAACTAGCAGACGGCAAACCCCTAATAGCGATTATTCACACCGGAGAGAAATCACGCAGGGGACAATGTACTAAAGTGAGCACAATGAAGCAACAGTGTGCACACACATGTACACGGTTGAGATGGAAGCAAAAAGTGCACAGTTAATGCAACTGACTGACAGGCTATGTACGGGTGCGATCTAAGTGTAACCGGTATGCGATGCAATGCGAGTGGGGGTGAAAAACCATTTGCATAATCCGTCAGAAAGCTAGTAAACACACAAGTCACGTGTTACAGGTGAAACAATACTGAGCATGGAGTAAACACAAATACGCTCAAAGGAAACGGAGCGGTCACAGTGATAGTGGACTTGCTCAAGCAAAATATCTATAATCCTGGTCAACTCAAGTCTGAAAACGACCTTGCTGCATGAGTCAAACAGGTAGGTTATCAATTAATAACGAAGCATCAGTACGAACACTGTATTATGCATGAATAGATTATTTTTATCAACTGCGAAAATGGCGCATTATGAAAGGTAATTGTTGAGGAAACGTTCATCGGGTGAAAAACGTCCTAAATCGGGCAACCCATACAATAATTGATGGCAACTGTTTCACAAAGGGGTAAGCTGCGATTGCGGACCTTTCGAGAAGGCAGACGAAGGTTTAACAAAAATCTTCACCAGTGACGACTACATGTCGCCTCGGATGCTTCAGCCTGGATTTAGGCAGCAGTTGGTCTCCGAGTGACCCAAAGACTTCGTGATATACAAGAAAAAACGAACGCATTCAGCAATTAAGTGTCGTGGATTTTTAGCGGCCTGTGCGATTCCCACGTTGTGTTTTCAGAAGGATGATAGATATTAAGGTATATTACATAGGTGTTCGTTGACTGATCGTTTACTTAATTGATACATTTAACTGGCCGTTGAGGGTGTTTCTCGTTCCTCTGTTATTCTACTGCAACCGTTGACTAGATATACGATCAAGCAAGTTCGTATCTGCATACTACTAAGTTGTTTTCAGTGAATGTCACATCTTATCTAAAAACCTGAACTCTTGGAAAAACTAACAACTCTCTCGGAGTATACGAACACACTTTTAAATTCAGGTAGTTTTAAATGAGGTTGTTTAGTTGAACTATTTATGTAAATCACACGGGCAGAAACAGTTCGACGTTTAATCACTAAATTCTTACACTGAATTGAGGGAAGATTTTCTCTAGTGGAGACTACATCAAACCTGTAATTGATCGGATGAAAAGTATGAAATTCTAGCCTATACCCAACGTCCACGGGATCCTGAGCGAATAGTTTCTTCTTCACAGAAAACATCAAGCTGTAATGAACTGCAACGATTTTCAAGCTGAAACATGGAGAACCGAAACACCGAACAACATCAAGATTTCGGCAATATTTAGATATTTATCGGGATTACAATTGGCCATGTGGTTCTTGAAGAATGTACCCGAAATTGTTTGCAATTGATGGAAGTTTACTGTGCTGACTTAAGCTTTTCAATCATATACATGACCAAACGGTAGATAGAATATTTCAAAAGTGTTTTGATGCTTTAGGTTGAATATATCTAAAAAAATGAATACCACAAAATAGGATGGCAGTATACAAGAGAATCATCCGAAAGTACAGAACCAGGGAGAAATCTTCCGTGCCATGCGACTTTGTAAAACGTTCTGAGTCCACCGGAACAATACACAGTAAACGATGGTAAGAAGGGATAAGTAGCAGTGAAACCTTTGAGAAGTATACTTTTTCGACACTTATAAGCAGTACAACTGTACAACAATATCGGTGAAATAAACAACCAGTAAGTCCTATATTCATGAGCGTCCACTGATGGAGATCGAGACAAAAACGTCATGAAACAAAGCATATTAGTTGAATCTAATAAGTGGAATAGTTCAAACTGAATAAGAATCGTTTTCTATACCATCCGAATAACTTTTTTAAAACAATATTTCACTTTCACATAGCAATAATTTTGCCTCATTTTCGCATGTCGTTTGTGCACACCGGTTTGCCCTCATCTCTGTTTGCGCAATCGCATGACGATACTACACGGATTTTCCGCCCAATTTTTTCACCTCCATCGTACTGTGAACACGGTTACAGCTGCCAGCTAGTTTTAACAAACTAGGCAAAACTCCAAAACATCCGTGTCTGTCGGATATTGGTACTGTAGTGATCATCCCGAATACCAGCGAACAACTTCAACGGGTTTAGTCGTTTGAATATCACAACTTTGTTCTGAATTTGTTCGTTTACGTTATCACTGACAGCTAAGTCATACATGGACAATACAAATTCTTCACCTGAAATGTATTTAGTCACGCGCATCCATAATGAAAATGACTGGGAGCTTTCTCCATGCGGACCCCATAAACGTTGTGTCAACAATTTTAACGATCTGGTTAAAAACGCAATTTAATTTTTGGGAAACACATAAATGAGAATAAACATGCTTGAGGTAAGTGAAGGGTTTCTCAACTAACGCAGTGGACTGAGAGTTCTGCGAACACTATACGTGTCTAGAATGTTAGCTGATTGATGGTAGAGAGAAATACATGTTGGTACATGTGGAAACAAAGATTAAAACCGCGACACACCAAACGACAAGCCAATAGACATTAGACTTGTTCACGCAGCACAAGAACATCAACCAAGATTGATCAGGCAGATTTTAAAGGCTCCTATTGACCAGCAAATCAAATCACAAGATTTTCCTTTCCCACGATGACAGGAATTCCACGCAAGTGCATGTAACGCACCGCTCTCTGATTAACTAAGAAACACCTCATGGAATACTCTTAAACTCAAATATTTAATTTCATAGAGCTGTACTGCCAGTATACAGTCGTAAAACCGAACAAAACGCACCGTACTCTTGAAAATCATTCAGTCGATGTGACATAGGCATCTTAGAAACCCTGTTCACGTCATACATCAGAAACCACTCCCTGTGAATCGCTATCACGTGCTACTTGTTGTGCACTCATTCTGTGATTAGGAAATCGCAACAAAACGATTGAGTCTACAGGATTCCGGTGAAAAGATTCAAATTGACAACTACATCAGATGCATACAAATAGATTGAGATCTATCACCAGCAGAAAAAACGTAACTGTGAAGATCTTACAGCACACAGCACTTGCTGCTAGTAAGCAGAACTACAAATGTTACGAACACAGATGCGCCATTGACTGCGGCACATTACCATCTCGAGTAGTGTTCCTAACTAGTGATTTGAGTGATTGCGAGGACAACAACCGGGCAGCCGACATCTATCAACTTTATGGAACAGTTGGGGTGTTCGTATATCGTGATCACCCCCACGGTTTTAGGTAGCCGCTGGTGGTCACAGTAAACAATGTCCGGTGCGGGAAACATTCATCGGAATGCACTTTGCAGCTTCGAAATGCAGAGTGCTTCTGCAACATTGCTGTAATTACAAAGATTTAATGTTAGATGATGAAGCCATGGAAGTTGTTGACGGGTTTGTATATCTGGGAAGCTGCATTAGCGGCGGCGGTGCAGAGAATCATCATCATCTACAGCAATACATCAGTGGTTCACACTGATGCTTAACTGCAACACAACCACGAAGAGGAAAAAGTAAACCCTGTATAGGAAGAGGGAAGGAAAAAAGGGAAAGGGGAGAGGAAGGAGACCTAACTACTAAAGACAGCTACGTCTATATTCAAACAGACAACATCAAGGTGTCTACACCTTGCAAACAAACAACCGAGCTGTAGGTGAAAGTGAGGCCTCATCAGCAAGACAGCTTCTTTAAGGCTTTCACTGTCCCGTGTCATTAAGTGCACTCATTTCGAAGACACCTCGGCCAAGCAACGACAACATTCACGCCACTAAGCTCGGTTAGCTGCCATCTCACCTAACGTCTCCAGCCACGGACTCTGCAAGTCGCGAGGGCCCTAGCCCGGGAGACGAACCCGACCTACCGTGACCAACCTCGTCATGAACGAGTTCATTTGTCTACGCCAGATCATCGTCTGTACATCTGGCACCTTCCGCCAATCGGCCATAGCATCGGTAAACGGTGTGGTAAACGACTAGCTGACATCCTTAGTACATGGCCCAACCACCTAAGTCTGTGCAAGTGTAAAGATTGAACGAAATAACTCGTTTGACAATCAGTGCCAAACACCCGCTTCCTACCCTCCTCTTTGTTCATTCGTTGGTGCCACCCGATACAGGCGACTGAACGCAGACATTGGTGGTCAGACACCTGAAGATGGTTCAGGTCCTCTACTCTGAGTGGCCAGGTTTCGCTGTCGTAAAGTAATACAGCCTTCATTGTTGTCTGATATACGCCGTAAGTGCCTGAGACTAGTAAACACTGCTCTAGTCTTGGAAATATGCGCCTCTATTTCATTACCTACATCTCCGCTGCCGCCGCTGATGCAACTTCCCAGGTATACAAACCAGTCAACAACCTCCATGACTTCAATATCTAACATTAAAGAAACGTAATCACAGAAATATTGCAGAAGCACTTTGCATTTTGAGGCTGCAAAGCGCATTCCGAAGTTTGAAACGTTGAGTCCCTTTTAACCATTTGAATGGAATAGTCAGAAGACACAACTTACGGAATGAATTCATTTCGCACACTCTCGTCAGTCGTAAACGTATGACTAGCATGAAAACAAAACAAAACAAGACTTAAATGAAACGGTCAAAAGTACAAATCAGGCTGGATCGTGATTGGTACTCACGGTCAAACCCACGGTAAACAAAGGTTGATAGGCAGTTCTTTCTGTGCACATAGGACCGGCTGTTGACGGCTGACCAACAAAGCTTCAATATACTTGAGGAGTTGTAAGTTGTGAGCGTTCATCAAGATCTTAAATGAAGATGCGATGTTGACACTGTGGCCTGTAGTCGATAAGTGTCTCGCAATGAATGAAGCGGCGTTTCGTCCTCGCTGTTTCACACATTGGCGTGTTAGACATTGCAACTGTCAATCAATTTGGGATGTGCTCCTTGGCCCTGGTTTCAATCATCCTTTCTGTTCTACCAATGTATGTGTTTCCGCAACTGCAGGAAAACTGATAGATGTAATGGCTGGTAGAAAACATAGGGGTTAGCTTTTGACCGAAGGTAGAGGTAACCTAGTGGTTTGTGAGAGCAGGACAAGCTTTGCTGCATTAAACACCCGTTCTAGCGCGGCGCTGATCATCTTACCAAAGGTATTCACCAGACTATCCCCTTTGAAGGGGAGTTTGATGTAAACATCTTCTTTAGGGACGTCCAAAGTTGCATTTTTCGCGGGAGTAAATTTGCTCCATTTCTGAATGAAACGTTCGGGAAAATTGTTATCACGAAGCGTTTCATACAACACTGTTTGCTCGGCTCGTAGTCTGTCTTGGGAGCAGATT
This sequence comes from Paragonimus skrjabini miyazakii, assembly GCA_014338405.1. Taxonomy (NCBI): domain Eukaryota; kingdom Metazoa; phylum Platyhelminthes; class Trematoda; order Plagiorchiida; family Troglotrematidae; genus Paragonimus; species Paragonimus skrjabini miyazakii. The sequence goes on from JTDE01001085.1 coordinate 165,795, forward strand.
CTTGGTGCTTTGTAAAACTGTACGCGTACTGATGATCTGTTGTAAGCAACAGGAGCAAAACTCAAGAAAGTCATGTATTGTCCCGTCCATGTTGGCTTATGGTAAACAGAACGTTCGATAGAACCGTCTGAACGGTGCCTAACCAGGATGTCTAAGAAGGGCAAACTGTTCTCATTCTCGTACTCGACTGTGACTGAGATATTCCGATGGACTGAGTTGAAAGCACGAAACGTTCTTTCCGCTTGTTTCATGTCTTGTCCAATCAAGAACATGTCGTCGACATAACGTTTGTAGAGTTTCAGTCCGTCCACAACTGGAAATAGTGACTGTTCAACTTTGGCCATAAACACATCGGCTAAAACAGGGCCGAGTGGGCTCCCCATGGCTACATCATCTATCTGTTGAAAGCCCTTATCCGAAAAATAGAATCTTACATTTTCAGTGCACAATATAAGTAAACGCTTCAAATAGTCAACAGGAACTGGAAGAACAATGGAATTGGATAAAACGAAATCACATATAAAACCAATCGTTTCGTGAAGTGGCACGTTCGTAAATAAAGTTAACATCAATAGAACACATCGTGTCCTTAGCAATATTCAGGTTTTCAATAAATGGTATCAATTCAAAAGTGCCTTTAAACGTATGCACACATAACTTCTGTCGGAGCGGTTTTAAAATTTCAACCAGCCATTTTGCTAGCTAATGGTAAGGAGAATCCTTCATTGCCAGAATGGGCTACATGGGAATACCCGGTTTGTGGGTTTTAGGCAAACCATACAGTTGTGGAGTCTTAGTACCTACAGGTTTTAACATGCGATATTGTCGTTCATTGATGAAACCATGCAATAAAAGTATCTGTAACTCACGGGCTATCTGTTTTTCCACTAACAGGACATTGTCCGGTTTATTTACAGGTCTGAATTTGCTGGAATCCTCGAGAATTTCTTCTACCTTTTTCATGTATTCCTGACGATTCATTATCACAGCGCCGGTCCCTTTGTCTGGCTTCAGAATTATATTTTCATCTTTCCTCAGTTGTTGTAGTGCTTCCAGGTGTTCACCAGTGAGACCGCACTTCTGTTGTATTGAAGACCGTTGGAAGTTGTATGAGAGATCAACTAACTTGGCCTTTAGCCAAAGTATTTAGCAGAACGTGAAATTGCGCTTAGCGTTGTTTGTGCCGCTTGAAAGTTGTCAAACTGCAACACCTTGTCGTCAGCATAATCAAGATCAGCCAGCATTCCACCAGGTAGGAGGTCCACACCGGCATCATTTGAGTGCCTCAGACAGTCCTCCATTATTTCGTCCATGATGAGGTTGAACAAAAATGATGATAGCGGACAGCCTTGACGAACGCCGCTCCTGGTGCTGAAGCTGTCAGACAGCTCACCATAAACCCTAACCTGAGCTGAAGTATGAAAGTAAACCGCCGACAGTATGTTCACATACTTGATCGGTACACCTCTGCGTTTAAGCGACTCTAAAAATGTGGAACGATCCACCGAATCAGGCGCACCTTTATAGTCGAGAAATACGGCAACTGTTAGCCGGCGGTACACATGACGCTGCTCCAAAATTTGACGATGGTGAAAAGGTGATCAATGCATCCCCGGCAGGGACGAAAACCTGCCTGTTCTTCTCTAATGTTTAACTCCCGAACCGCAGTGAGTCGACGAAGTATAATGGATGCCAAGGTGCAGAGAATGAAACAGAAGCGCGTACTTCCGAGACTAGAGCAGTGTTTACTAGCCTCAGGCACTTATGGCGACAGAATGGCCTCTCTGAAACTTAAGGGTCGCGTATATCAGACAACAATGAAGGCTGTATTACTTTACGACAGCGAAACCTGGCCACTCAGAGTAGAGGACCTGAACCATCTTCAGGTGTCTGACCACCAATGTCTGCGTTCAGTCGCCTGTATCGGGTGGCACCAACGAATGAACAAAGAGGAGGGTAGGAAGCGGGTGTTTGGCACTGATTGTCAAACGAGTTATTTCGTTCAATCTTTACACTTGCACAGACTTAGGTGGTTGGGCCATGTACTAAGGATGTCAGCTAGTCGTTTACCACACCGTTTACCGATGCTATGGCCGATTGGCGGAAGGTGCCAGATGTACAGACGATGATCTGGCGTAAACAAATGAACTCGTTCATGACGAGGTTGGTCACGGTAGGTCGGGTTCGTCTCCCGGGCTAGGGCCCTCGCGACTTGCAGAGTCCGTGGCTGGAGACGTTAGGTGAGATGGCAGCTAACCGAGCTTAGTGGCGTGAATGTTGTCGTTGCTTGGCCGAGGTGTCTTCGAAATGAGTGCACTTAATGACACGGGACAGTGAAAGCCTTAAAGAAGCTGTCTTGCTGATGAGGCCTCACTTTCACCTACAGCTCGGTTGTTTGTTTGCAAGGTGTAGACACCTTGATGTTGTCTGTTTGAATATAGACGTAGCTGTCTTTAGTAGTTAGGTCCCCTTCCTCTCCCCTTTCCCTTTTTTCCTTCCCTCTTCCTATACAGGGTTTACTTTTTCCTCTTCGTGGTTGTGTTGCAGTTAAGCATCAGTGTGAACCACTGATGTATTGCTGTAGATGATGATGACGATGATGGACTTCTAGATGCTGCTTCGCGCTCGGCCAATTAGTTCGAAATGCGCCCCGCAGCTTTTAAGTCTTTGCGAGTATGCTGTGATTATCGTTGCAATTTAACCTCGGATAATGACTTTATATAAGTTTCTGACATAGGAAACCGCACCGGCGTCGGCGGAATTATTGGAAATGAAACAAACTTTGTATTCTCAAGACTACGGCCGTATCCGTAAATCTAAGGCACCTCTGGCGACAGACAAGCATATCTCTGAAACTTAAAGCTACTATGATAGCTGTGCTACTTTATGGTCGCGAAACTTGGCCACTCAGAAGAGAAGACGTAAACCGTTTTCATGTACCTGAGCAACGATGTCTAACTTCGACTGCTGGCATCGATAGCACCAACTGGTAAACAACAAAGCGGTTGGGAGGCGAGTACTTGGCAGTATGTAATAAGCGAATTCAAATGTTTAAGCTTCAAGTATGTACGAACACCAGAGTAAGGAAGTCGTCTTGCTGACACCGCCTTACATTTACTTACGGCACGCTTGTTTGTTTACAAGGCGTGGGCAATTTGGCGTCGAATGCTGGAGTATAGACATAGTTGTTTTAGCAGCTCTGTCCCTCCCTGCCTCTACACTTTTTTTCTAGTCAGGGCTTGCTCTTTGCCTCACCGTTGTATGGCAGCTAAACATCAGCGCGAACCATTGATACATTGCCGTCGCTAACTTATCATTCCTCGCTCAACTTGATCCGAACGCACAACCGTCGGTCATAATTGGTGCCTCTGATACAGCTGTAGGTACCACTGTTGCTAACCAGTTACAAATCTCAGCTTTTTTCAAGTCTGGTACAGTTATTTGCAATCCAGTCCGGCTGGTGAACAGAAGACGAGATGATCATGGCACATAAGCCGGGCCCCATTTTTGAACATGTCACCCGACAGACATCCTCGAGGGAAAGTCATACACTTGAAGTTTATCACGCAATTTATTAACAACAAACACACTTGTCATTAAAAACGTCTTCGTGAATGCACATTCGGGATGATATCATCACGATGCATCTGCTGTTAATGGCACTGATCTGGCAGCCATGGCTTCCAAGCAAGCCAGTGTTTCACAGATCAAGTAATTTCGCAAAAGGAGCTTCTTCAAAATTCAGCCTAGACCGCGCACTTCCAGAATAAACTAACTTTCGTAACATTTCTCTGGGCACATCTTGTACCACTGTCTCCATATCACTTCGTTGTAGTGTTTAATGTAGTGTACAACATACCAAATCAGAGCATGTGCGTTTCCGGTAAACTTGCCTACGAAAGTTTCGTACGGCTCGGAAGAAAACATGATGTACACAATGATACCTATTTTCGCCTCTAATCATCATCATCATCATGGACAGCAATACATCAGTGGTTCATACTGATGCGTAACTGCCACACAACCACCGGGATATAAACAGTCTCCCCGATGATTTCCTACGTCAAACGCACGTTTGCATCACGTACTCGTTGATTTGGTTGGCCTCATGCTATTCTTCAATGGCTCAACTTGCCGTCTGAAGCGTATGCATCACTTTACAAGATAGCCAGTAGTCATACCATATGCATACGTGCTGTGCGTTAAGCTGTATTCATGGGTAGAGTGGCTTGGGCTGTGTCGATTTCGAACGTGGTCTACGAAATGTCAGATTGATGGACAAGTACAAATATGTGAGGGAAAACCAAACACAAACAAAAGGGATTCATGAAGGAGTTAATAACCTTACGGATACAAGCTCATCCCTCAGTGTGACACTGCCATGTCCAACAGTTTTCAACGGACAATATGAGTGGTCGCGTAATCCCTAATATAGAAGGCGACACCTCTTAACCTAGTTCAGTGGGACGGTCAAGGTTTGTATAATCCATGACCAGGTAACTGGTTGGTTGCCTCGCGCTTTGTTCCAACTTTCAGCAACTGTACTGTGTAATACTCAGCGCAGCTAAAGCTGTGTCGGAAGAATGTATATTTTAATTATCTGGGCTATCGGTCACCAACTGGAGGTTTACCAAGATACATGCCGATGGATTGCTACGCTGTTCACATGGCGAGTCTATTTGTTACGAGATAACCGGCTACGCCACCATCTAATCACTTCAGAAACGGTAGCTAACGCCTTTTTGGACGGCTGGGTGGCATAATTTCGGTTGTCCAACAGTGGTGACCACAGATCATGGACCTCATATAGTAGGGCATTTTGCAGCCCCTCCTCATACGCATGACGGTTACCACCTGGTAGCAGAGGATGGTTGAACAGTTCCATCGTTGCTCTTAGTATGTGAGCTAATCAAGCATATGAGGATCCCCTATTTTCGGACCGTTAAGACAAGAGGATAATAGTCAATGAGGACGTGAAAGTTACTGCGACTGAGCTAGTTTTTAGTTGCACGCTTAGGTCTTGTTTGGTTTCCGCTTAAGTATCTTTTGACTATGGCAGCTATATCAATCGTTCAGCTCACCATACAAGAAAAGTGTGTCCGATGTTGCCTCGACAGTACTCGTCAACCGTGAACAAACATCCTGAACCATCTTCTTCAAACCGTCTTTGTGCATACGAACGACCGGCGCCAACCAGTGCAACCCCCATACACTGACTCGCGCTGTGTTCTCACAAGAGATAAGGAAACCGTAGGAAGACGTTGGTGTCAACGACAAACGGCAGATTGAAACCAGCACTCACAGAATAAAAACCGTAAGCCATACCCCCAGTGTCAATAAAAAGTTCCCAAGTAGAATCCCTGGTGTCAACTGGAAGTGCTCCTCACTCACAACACCTGATGGTTGGCTACACGATCACGCATTAAACCGTACCTTCTTCTGTCTCAAGATAACCGTCTCGATTGCGAAAAGCGTTAATCAATACGGTTTGCACAGTAAACCAACACCCATTTTTAGGCGAATTCAAACATGTCAATGCAACTTTGCACTCACGGTTACGTTTACTTGCAAACCTATAGTGTTCTGAGTTGTTTTATGTGCACTGACCCAAAGACAAACAGATAATACCGTTTGATGTATATTTACATACTCGTGTCTTTCCGAGTTACTTCATACACAGACAATTATAAAAATGCACTCAAAGTTTTTACACAGTCATGCTTTTCCGAGTGGTTTTATACAGTTTGTAGATAAACCAAACGGCATTATTGACTAGGTCCAACCGTATGCATATGATTACAGGAGTACACAGAAGTGTAATTAAAAAGGAGTGAATTTCAGGTATCCAATTCCGCGACACAGAGTTCGGTTAGCAGGCAGTCAAGAAAAATAGACACGATAAGTGATTTTGCCCTCCCACTGTACGAGTACTCTACTATCCCTCTTAATTTGGACAATGAATGTGCAGCAGTAGTAGGCACCGACCGTAGGGTACATCAGCTGTTATTCGCGAAGTCAATTGCTGACTGTCCTAAAAGGTTATTTGAGCAAACGATTTATTTGAACAAGGCAAAAACGATCACATCATCCCTCAAAGAACCATCAGGACTCTTTACGACTACCTCAGAGGGAACACAAATATTGTGTTTACTGCGCATCTATCCACGACAACACTACTGAGACAGAATTAGGTCTTATGATTTTCAATCCCAAACATTCCTTGGAGTCCACCATTGATTTCAAAATGAATAGCGTGCACGACGAGTTTTCTCTGTTTCACACTAACAGGACATCATGGGTTGATGAACCAATCCCAGTTGCGCTTAAAGGCTGCGGGAACTACACCAAGGAAACCCTTGTTGGTTTGATTCAACACATGAACAGCTGTTGGTACTTCAAAATTTTGCGAGCGTGACACTCTTTCACCTACAGGGATAAAAATATGGCAAACACCAGCAAATTCATACAGAGTAAGTTTTTATCATCGTTTGTTATCATACCAACAATTCTGATGACAATAACAAATGATTTCGCAAAGGGTCATTAAATCATTAATGCACTTCCGGCATCGGAGAAGCATGGGTTCAGAACTGGTCATGCGTGAGCGACCAACTGGCTCGCTGCAAATGAGTTGTGCACGGAAGTCGTTAAGAAATGCCAGTGGATTCAGTGTTCATTGATTTTACGACAAGTTTCGAGAAAGTCGATCATAGTTTCCTACTGGATAATTTGAATAATCTGGACTGACGCGATGAAGTTTGCTTGAGGCTCAAACAATAACTCTCCTGGAGTGCATACACAGGTGGAACCATCGGATTCTTTCACTGGTGTCGCAAGAATTCATACTAGGCCCATTACCATCCGTAGATTGTCAACGATCTCCTAACAACACAGCTCTCTTGTTGTTATACAGGCCAATAAAATGAAGCTCCGGTGCGTCTTACGTAACTCCGGAGATGCAGAAGACCTATAGAACGACTTAGACACCTTGTGCCTGTCGTTTCTGTAGAGTAAATTGCCAGTTAACAAGTCCAAGTCAGAGGTCCTGCGCATCTGTCATCCTTGTACTAGAACATGCTGCATCAGTGACATTGTCTTGGCCACTGCCTCACAAGAACTCACCATAGATACTATAGTCATATCAGACTTGTTCTACTGCCAACGTTATGCTGACAATAAGGAATGCCAGTAACAGGCTACCGACGCTCAGTAGGACTCCTAGGACATCTCTAGCCGGTGTCTTTTCACTACTGAAAACCAACATTCATTCATGTGCGCTATATCCAGGGAAGGACGCAAGTGTTCTTGGAACTATCCAAAGGTTAGCCATCAAAGAGGATGAGGTCCCATCTGCACTTACGTATGAAGTTGAGCCCTCAAAGCTAGAGCTGTTTCCTTCAGTCCATAGGCGTTTGAAGTAAATTGCTTTTGGCATACAAAACCTTACGCACTCCTAATCACCCCAACAAAAGTAGTCTCATTATTGCCAAGATGGTGAGCTTCAGAGACAACAGGTACAAGGTTGCTATATCACATAACCATATGACATTTTGTCATTCGAGTATGGAATGGAATGCATCACTGGCGGTGGTTGTTCCGGCAACATCAGTCGATGCACTCAAGAAAGGTTAGAAAAGGTACCTTCAAACAAAGAGCACTCCGATCGCCCAACGGTTGACCGTGACCACCGGTGTATTATCCAATACGGTCGAAAAACATTTGATATCCCTCTAAAGCCTGATGTAGCTTCGAGCACATTCACTGCGCGCAGCAGTGCTCAGAAT
>JTDE01001086.1:0-14483 GCA_014338405.1 Paragonimus skrjabini miyazakii
ATAAGAGTAAAAGAAACGGTTATAGTAGTTAGTGTAAGAATAAAAATGGTTGGTACTGTTTATTCTTAGAAAAATGAAGAAAGATAGGGCCACCCTTCAACACAGATCAAACAAGGCACAGCAATCTCAAAATAATGCAACAAACCCTAACAAAATCAACAGTCGTGATTGTGGTCTTTGGCACGTATTCCGGGACGACGGGTATTTGATAGTAGACTTGAACCAACTTCATCTTATCGTTTGACCCGATTAAGAAATCTTGAATGTGGAGTAGAGCGTATCGATCTGGGACGGTGGCGTAGTTCGTGGTATGATACTCACCAGGCGGACGCCAGTCACTCTTTGATTTCTTGGGAACCGAGTGTAGTGGTGAGAATCATGGGCTACTTGAAGGCTGGTTTAGACGCTGGCTTGCTAATTAAAACTTTTCTTATGTAGTATCTGTAAAAATGCTAATCATCTAAATACCATCAGCAGGATGGGTAAAAACATTATAACGTAAATAGTATACAAATAGAACAAGTGCACTTACAGTAAAAGTTCGGGCAAAGTACGGAGATGGAATTCGCGAGTTTGCTAGTGTAATACTGGATGGTATCCTATGGATGTTGGCGCAGTGATATACAGGATGTAAACACTGTGTAATTCATTGGTGGACGAGAGACCCAAGAAAATTGTATTCGTATGTGTATATGGTTTCGTTGTTCTTTCGGCACCAACGAAGGCAAGGGTTTGGATCACGTGTCACAGACTAATATCCGATATGGGGGTGGACGTGTTTACTTGCGTGTGTGCCTATGAAGTTGACTGTAGTGGTGTTGGCAAATTGTGAATTGTTTGGAGCCACTACGAGTGCATGCATGTAACGCCCGCCCAGCTGCGATTGTAAGTCACATTCCTCAGGCGGACGGTCCAGACATGATACCTTCACCACGCTGGTGTATGACACTACATTACCCCCTGCAAATGTTTTGTTTTGGGGCAAAATGCGACGTCAATATTAGAGCAGCATTTTTGAAAATTGTGATATGTTATAATCTGCTCTACCATGTGTCTCATATAATACGATCACAGTCTGTTTGGAACGTGTGTGGAAGCCGCCTTTTGCCTCATTTCTCTCCGTCTGTATGTGTACACATACCTCTTGGATCGTTGCCACTTCGTCGTCATCATTGTTTTGGGGTAAATACATATGGCTGTTCACGTTGTTCATTAATATCGCCCAAACCAAATAATAACATCATCATTGTCAATTTTGCAGGCATTTGTGTTATGCGATCAACTGTCGTTATTCTCCCTGTGGTTTTGCTCTCTTGTACACATGGCTCATTGTTCGTCGACTGCGAGCGTGTGCAGATCATGCACGTTAATGAATTGATTACCGTTTTGGAAAAAATAAGTCTCATTAAACGGTTCATGTAGGTCTCGTTGAACAGTTCTTTACCGTAGCTAATGATAACTGCCGACGAGAACACAACAGTAAGCTTTTCAAACCCCGTCCTCGAATCTTCCTTAGGCAGCAGATTTTTTTCTTTTTGAGTTATTCGCTATTGGAACAGTCTTCCTTCTGGGATAATTAACAGCGCACCAAAAGATCGCTTTAATATATTGCTCGATTCTCATTTACTCGAAAAATCATTATGCGAATAAGCCCACTCTGGTCTTGGTATTTACTGCAATCCCCAATAGCGGTTCTACACCCCATTTTTAATGATTATCTTCCAGATCAATAGGCACTTGCTTGAAACGGAATAACAAAAGCTGACTGGATCTGGTTAACTTGGGCCTCTGCTCCGAACCCGTGTATCAGTCGTGGAAAAAAACTCCGGTCGGTAAATCGCACACGTCTGTCAGACTTATTAGTGACTGGCGATGGTACTGATGGACTTGGTTGATCTGCTGATAATTTCACGAATATCCTTTCACTTGGTAATGAGGTATTTGAACCTGGCAATTATTGTACCGGTTTCTGTGTTGTACCTGTCATCGGTCTATCTACATGTGTCAGTTTCAGCAGCGAGGTGGTGCCTTTAGTGTTGTTCTTGATTGTAGAATGTTTGGGATAACGACCGGTGGGTCTTCGTAATATAGTTGGAACAGAGGTTTGACAGCTTCACTGTGGGCAAATACATGTGTGCATGTCATCATGTCTTGAGGAATGAATGACGATCTTTCATTCATTCTTGGGTCCAAAGTTTTGATGTTGACCATGTGTTCTGTATAATCAGTAGGATCCATGGTATCCAACGTGTTTGAACTTGTGTCCAGCTTTCCAGGTGTGTGTAAGGTGTTACTAAAAATGAGTTCTGCCGGGGAAGTTCCTATGCCCCGTTTGTTGGGTGTCTAGAATGAAAACAGGGAGGTGTTCCGTCCGGTTTTCCCGATCTCCATAGGCCTTCAACGCAGTTTTTAGTTGAGGACTGAAAAGTTCGAGTGAACCGACGGCACAAGGATGATGCGTGGTAGTTGCAATGGGCTTTGTGCCAATAGCTCAATGAATGCATGGAAAAGATGACACCAAATCTGTCTTCTTCGATCGATAGTTGTAGTTGTAGAGGCTCCAAAAGCTGACACCCACCTACCTTCCAGTACGCGTATCACTGTGGTTGATGTGGTGTCCTCTATCGGAATAGCTCCGGATCAACTTGCGAAACGATCTACACATGTATCAATACGCAAACTATCACATGATAGTAAAAGAGGCTCAACTGCGTCAGTGTGAATGTGTAAAAATCAAGCGCCTGGGTAGTGAATGCGTCAGTTGAGCTGCTGCATGGCGGGACACCTTAGAATGTTGACTAGTGCGGTTGCCGGCAATCGTGTGGCTTCTCTACAGATCCCGGCTGCAACCGTGTTTTCCCGCTCCTTCGCTCTGTACGCATGATTCTGTGTACGCCTGCTATAGGAGACCTGATACGAACTCAGTGCCGCTATATTCAGTCGTGCAACTAATTGCACGCAACTAAATGCTTGCCCTTGTCGTAAAGACTCATTTACTATTCCATTCTTCAAGGTCGTTTAATCCGAACCTTTACGAGTGTTGTATGACGCAAGCGACTGTTACAAGAACTTTTCGCTTGGCGCTTTTTTGAGTGCCGTCGAGTAAGCTGCGGCCCATCTCGCGCCACTTTTCACTTCCTCTTGATTGCCACCGTTGGTCCTAGACTAGGCTAGAACTAACCGCTTGTCATATTTCCAAACACTTCCGGAAATGTACGGTTTGTTTTCAAACCCCGTTGCATTCTCTCATTTGATGCCTGTTGGGACTACGTTCCGATTGCTGTTTAGGAAAGGCGTTCTAAATTGTTAGTGGACGAGGGTCTAGGGCATACCCACTTGTCCACTACACAAGTGAGACCGGTTCTTGCTCATTCGCGAATATTGGTGTCGGTATTCGGCCAGATAAAATGATTGCAGAGATGTTTTACAGTTGTCTGTATACTTGAGTGTGAGGGACTGTGAAATGCATCAAAGCCTACTCGACGATAAAATTTCAGTGCAACTGGTCGAGGGAGTAGTTCGGAGGTATCGTTAACTATGGTTCACCAAGAATTAAGTAGTGAAACGGTTTGTAGTCTGAGTATTGAGGGAGATTGTAAATCTTTCTGCAGTTCAGAGTCCGACTTTTTCCTCCGCTATTTCGGAAATGTCGATCGACCGGGCTTTGTTAGTAAACGATTCAGCGATTGGTACACGGGTTCGAGACAGAGACCCAAGGTTCCCGGATCCAGTCAGTTTTTCTTCCTCAATGTCAAGCGGGCGTCTGTTGACCTGAAAGGCAGTCATTGAAAACATAGTGTAGCACTGCTTTTTGGGATTGCAGTAAATACCAGAAACAAAGTCAGATTACTTGCGTAGTAAAGTTTTTAAAAATGAGAGCCAAGTAATGTCTTGGACAGAAATTTCCGAAATTTCCCGAAAGCAAGCGGTAGCGCACTAAGGACATCCTTAAATACACTCGAACTTGTGTCTGATTAATTGAACCCAAACTACCTTTCTTTTAAGGCTGCCATTCGCAAAGCTGATGAGGCAATTAGTCCTTGCAAACCGTGGAAGTCCTCCTCTCACTTACCGCTTCCGCGGAACGTACGTCGCCCTCCTGACCTAAGCTCTCGTCTATTCTCCAAACAGAAGCTAATGGGCAAGCCGAAGCGTCTAGAGGTGCAAGTAGGCAATCTGTAAACACACTCAACAGGTACAGTCAAAGACCCTACTGGCAGCCCGTGAGAATAAGAATTTTATTCTCAAGTACAAGCACTTTCCAAGGAAAAACTAAGCCCTCAGCGCTTTCTCTGTGGCTTCCAGACGCGGAACACTCCAACAACCCCCAAGTGAGTGTTGAGGTGCTTAGAGAATACTGTTCAGCAGCTTACAGTGTGGTCCCGCCAAACTGGCACTCGATTCTCCCGCGGAGAAATTTCCAATGTCCACTGCAAGCAGCTGAAATCTCTGTGCTCGATGTTCATGCCCTCTTGTCAAAGACCAATCCTCATTGTGCAATGGGACCAGACGCAATCTATCTTCGGATCCTCAAAAAGCGGCAATTGGTTTGGTCTGTGTAAACAGACGACACGGACCAACACCTCCGGAGGTATGGACAGACGATATCTTCACACCGACATTCAAGGCAGGCGATCATTGCTGGGCGGCTGCTCTACGTGGAAACCTCATATAAACCTCAAGTGGTTGCTGAGGTGCTTGAGGAATACTATTCAGCAGCCTGCAATATGTTTTCGCCGAAGCGGTATTCGAATCTCTTGCAAAAATATCCAGTACCCACTCTTGGCTGCTGACTTCCTTGTGAACTCTGTTCAGGTTGCCTTGCTTAAGATCGATCCTTACAGTGCGATGAGACTAAATGTGATTTATCACCGGATCCTCGAAAAGCGGCCTTCTGTTTGGCTTAACCTATCTACAATCTGTCTAAGCAGGTATTTTGGACCGGCAGTCTTCCAGATGCATTGAGAGAGGCTTCTGTCATGCCCATACTTAAGGCAGGCAATCAACACTTTCCTGCTAGTTACCGGCCAGCCAGCCTTACTGGCACCCCATGCGACATAGTGGAGTGTGTGTTGAAACATGCCATCCTTAAACCTTTCTTTCTGAATAGCCCTTTCTTCTCTACCCAGCATGGCTTTCTTCTGGACTGGTCATGCATAACCAATACGTTAACCTTCATGGACAGCCTGAGAGAAGCCAAAGACAGTAGCCACGTCACCAATACTATGTTCCCCGGTTTTGTCGAAGCCATCGACCGTGTCCCGCACGGTGCAGTTGTGCATAAACCAAGAGATTATAGCGTATAATGAGAGGTTCTCAGCTGAAGTACATCCTATCGTGACAACAGAACGTTCAAAGTAAAAACCATACCGGACCTTTCTCCCTCCGCCTCGATCTCCGCTGGATTCCCTTAAGGATCCGTATTCGGTTCTTTGTTGTTTCCAGTATACATCACCGATCTTCCCGACCTCACCCCTAGCGAAGCTTTCGTTTATGCTGATGATTTAAAAATCTGGAATGCTTGTGATCCCAGTACGTTACAGATTGACCTTGACAGTATTAAGCGCTGGTCAGATGACTGGAATTTCCACCTAAACAACGCAAGTATGCATACATGTCACTCGAAGACTCCAGGAGTCTATTCATGATGCAGTGTGCAAAGAGTGCACTAGATATCGCTAGTTGACCTAAAGAGAGACTTGAGGATTCAGCCATCGTCTCCTTTATACTTCTGGCATCACCATCAGATAGTCGTAAAAAGGATATCTGGAATTCTTCGGGAGATGAAAAGAGCCTTTCTCTGCATAGATAAACCTGCATTTAAAACGCCTTACGGTGTCTGCATAAGGTCATTGTTAGAGTATGCTAATCGAGAGCTATATACCGGCTTGACGAAGGGTGTATTCGCCATCGAACGTGTCCAGCAGGTGACCACCAGAATGGCCTCCAACCCGCGACATTTCTTCTACGAGTTTCTTCCTGAAATTCTTCATCTTCCTTTCCTCGAGTTTCGAAGACTCCGCGTAGACTTAATCTTTACACACTTCTTTAGCGTGAGACTCGTGCAACAATTCTTTAACTCAGTAGGTGATAACGGTCGAAAGATTTACAGCATTTGCAAGTTTCAATATTGGCTATTCCATAAGCAACAGTTCCTTTATTACGCCGTCTCCAACCAATGAAAAAACCTTCCTTCAGTGGTTGGTGGTCGCTCTTCCAGGATCTAATTGCAGGGTTACTAAACAAGCAATCACATGAGAAAGTGTTAGCCTAGTATGTTGGTCCATCTCTGGTCATTGATAATGTAGCTATCCGGGTTGGGTATCTGTTGCTTATCGTTTTCTCTTATAGAAAGTTGGTGGCCAAGTTCCTCGCCTTTATTTATTCCCTTCTGGTTGATCCTTCTCTTTACATTAAAAGTCATCTAGGTTGTGATTGCGAACGTTCTTCGCGAAGACTGACAGTGTAACGTGCAACGAAGTGGAGGCATTGAAGAAAAGCGTTTCTTTGAAGGACGAGGGCCCAACGAGAAGTTGGAATGGTAAGAAAAACCGACAAGCATGAGCCAGAGGCCCAGCAAGTCAAACACACAACTTACACAGTTGAAAACTCAAATGGCGTCAATCACACGACAGCGAACGCTGCAACGAATCCGTAGACATAAAGTACTGGTGAATTCCCTGTGAGAATGGTTTTACGTTATCCGAGTTATTATAATATTCGGACGAGTGGCAGCTGGGAAATGGTACAAATTGGTTGCGATCAAGGTTTTTGTTTTAATATGCCAATTGCGTAAGCCAACGATACGCACCTTTTCGATGAGTTTACAATTAATTAGCAATTTAACAAAATTTGGAAACTGCCTTCGACAAGCAACTGAATGTCCAAATATAATATAATTCAATGTCCTAAAATTATAACAGCACCTTATTCTCCAAATGCTAGTCTAGTTATTTAAGAAAACATGGTTTTGCTTCCGACGATCAAATCAATGTTCGGTCATATAGGCTGACCCTTTTATGAAGTTGTAAACGTGATATACTGTGAGAACAAATGTTGCACTTAGTATTATAAGCAAAAATGAAGTACGTCGGTGGTGTTTTCCTAGGGAATTTTGGCTTTGACTGCCACTGATTGCTTAGACACTTACAATTACTCCGTCCATTTGTCCTACCTTACGAGTTAGACCAAACTGTACCACAGGCTCAGACACTTATAGCTACCCCGTCCATTTGTTCTACCTTACGAGTTAGGCCAAACTGTACCACACATTAAGACAATTAGAACAAAGCTGTTGAGAACCTGCGAATTGTGATACCACTGGTGTATTTTGGGCACGATTACAATGGGTACATACTGCTTCCGGCTTGCATCAGCGTGTCGTGTGGCTGTTGTTTTCCGTGATTTCATTCCGAAGATGAGGATAGTTAATCAAAGGAAGTCCTCATTATCGGGTTCATCAGGTCTGATATCTGCGAGATAACTGTGTGTACGTTTGTAAATGAACTCACTTTGCTGAACGATATTAACAGACGAATCACTCCAGATTGCCTATTGGCGGTATTTTGGGCTGCATTGCACAGGGCACATCGTCCGGGTTATATCCAAGTAGACATCCATGATGACAATTGAAAATTGAAAACGTACACCTACCAGATGACGGCGGTTGAAGTTGTTTGCCAAAGAATGGACGTTCCCATGTCAGCGGTTCGGATGCAGTCGGAATGGAAGATGAGCTCATCGGTTTGACAGCGATGGCTGTCTCGGGAAATTTCGAACGGCTCACGTAGTTGAGCGTACTTCTCACTACGCACGTACCCGTACATTACCGGCCGGCCATGTCCCATGCCATCGGTAACCAGAAATTGATACAACTTCAAGCTTCGAGAATATCAAAATATTCTGCGACTCACTTGTGTCTGTTGGTCCCGTGTGTGACATCCACGTTCACCACATGCGGAAAACGTCTGAACAGCTTCACCCGCGTCCGCTGAGCGAAGCATATATGTGTGTATCCATCGTTTTCATCTTGAAAGATACGCAGGAAACTTTTCTCCATTATATCACCAAGCACTTTCACTAGGTTCTCTACAGCTCGGTTAAAATATTACACCCCAAAACTCACTGGACAGTGCGGGCTTCAACTTGCGTCGCATGTTCCCAACGTCAGCCGTTGTGATGAACTTCCAGTAGACGTCCGCGAAATGCTGCTTAATGTCGTAGGTTGCTGCGTTATACTCGAGTAGACTCCTAGAGTCGTTCACTTCACTGATTGTTAGTCTGCGATTGGTGGAGTGGGACTAGTACACCAGACGATTAAGTGGATGATTGTGCTCTAACTCTAAGGAGCTAACAGCCAGACAGTCATTTCTGCGGACAACGTAAAATCATGATTTGCAACAGGTGGCGCGAGAACTAAGTTGTTAACGAAGACAAATAGAAACTTACTAAACACGCCATATACCTCTGCCATCACTCTTCCGCTTTTTGTACTTTGTACAACGGTAGAAAATCTAGACCGTTATCAGGGTTTCATGTCACCTTACCCTATCGTATTTCAGAACAGATTTTCATCTACGGCTCGTTCCGCGAACGTTTATAACGCCGACGTCCTCCATGTACCTTTTCAGGCACTCTTGGAACTGTAAGAAATTGTGAAATTCATGATTTTCGAAAACAGCCTTGAAAAAACTTCAATATAATCCATGTCCTAAAAATAAAGTAGTGCCATCGGTTACTAATATGATAAACAATTTCTGCATTCCCCTGTACGTTACTATTCAAATTATTTCTGCATTTCAGCGTTACTTCCGCAGACCAACATCAGCCATACAGAATTTCGAAAATAACACACGTTCAGGTCGTTTTCGTTTATTGGTCGATTAAAATAAATACACACGCTTCCGTAACACACATTTCGGTAATTTTTATTTCTGCACCTGATACAGAGTTAAAAAAAGCGGAATATGTGGTAAATTATTTTTCAAAACCACAATAACCGAAGAAATCATTGTCTACGGCTGGCTCTCGGGACAGCGAACCGTATTACAACACGACTATTCAAGTTACGCGCGCGACAAATCACTTCTATCACGGACGTTGATCTTATTGCACTACTAAATCTCGAAATCGTCTATTTGTGGAAACTTGTTCGCCCGTAGTTTTTTCTTGATTACTTTCCACTGCTGGGCTTTTATATATTTGCACCCTCGTTTCATTTGCGATTGATCGCTTCGCCATTACACGACTGTTGCATTTGAACCTTTAGCCTCGGAACATTTGGTGGTTCGTCGTTATTTTAATCTGTTTAGTTTATACTAATTTTATTTTACCTGAGCACCCTACTAACTAGAAACTTGTCAATACGGCCGTCTTCCCCCTCGGATCAAAGTC
This sequence comes from Paragonimus skrjabini miyazakii, assembly GCA_014338405.1. Classification (NCBI taxonomy): domain Eukaryota; kingdom Metazoa; phylum Platyhelminthes; class Trematoda; order Plagiorchiida; family Troglotrematidae; genus Paragonimus; species Paragonimus skrjabini miyazakii. The sequence goes on from JTDE01001086.1 coordinate 9,394, forward strand.
GGTTGCCCGGCGGACTTGGAATTTATCGACGCCTGATGCTCACGGGCGCGACTAGCCTAGATCCAGCCTGCCAATAGACGTTGCGAGTAGACAGAACGCTCCTGGAACTACTGCGCACTTCAAGGCGCAATTGAGAAGGTGTTTGAGAAGGTGTTTGTGCCGCGCAATCTGTGAACTTTCTCTTATCGGCCACCTCTTCCACGCAGATTACGTCGTCTCATTGATGACCGTTCCCATTTATTCGCGAAGCACAAGCTTACGGGAAACTCGGGGGAACTACGCGCGTTCTACATCATTCGAAGTAGGTGTAGACGAGAAAACAGTGAACACACAAACGAGTACAAGAAAAGGCTCTCCTAAATGCTCGCGGGAACAAAAACTTCCTATTTAACCATATGCGACGACTAAGAAAAAATAAACCCTCGGCTCTTTCTCTGCGACTGCCTGACGGGGAGACCTCATCTGACTCCCTAGTTGTGACCGAGTTATTTAGGGAATACTACACGGCAATCTACAACGTCGCACCGCCGGACTGGCACCCTATCCTTCAGCAGCAGAATTTCCGGCAACCACTCGTTGCCGCCGAGTTTTCCGTGCTAGAAGTTGAAGACCTTTTATTTAAGGTAAATTCTCATAGTGCATTGGGTCCTGACAAGATCCCTCCCAGAATCCTCAAAGAAGCAGCTGCTAGTCTGGCAGAACCCTTTTATAAACTGTTTAAACAGACACTCCAGACTGGCATTCTCCCTAGCGCATGGAAAGAGGCGACGGTCACCCCCATATTTAAAGCGAGTGACCGGCACTTTCCGGCTAGCTATCGGCCAATCAGCCTCACCAGTATCCCGTGCAAGTTAATGGAGCGCTTATTAAAGCATGCCATCCTTGACCACTTCTTATAAAACCATCTTTTTTATTCTGTCCAACATGGCTTCCTTCCTAACCAATCATGCATAACTAAACTGCTTATTTTCATGGATAGTCTGACGGAGACCAGAGACAATCGCCTCACCTCATATGTTACCTTCTTTGACTTTTCCAAGGCTTCCGTCTGTGTCCCACACGGTCCCCTGAAACACAAGCTAAAAGCCTATGGTATTCACGGAGAGGTTCTTCGCTGGATTGTTTCTTTCCTTGATAACAGAACGTTCAGAGTTGAAACCGGATCAGACTTCTCATCTCTATCATTCATTTCTGCGGGAGTTCCTCAAAGGTTAGTGCTAGGTCCTCTGTTATTTCTGATCCACAACAATGACCTTCCGGGAAATATTTCCAGCAACCTCCTGCTATATGCCGATGACCTATAAATCTGGAATGCCACTGATCCCAGTGCACTACAGATTGATCTTGACGCGACTAAGCGTTGGTTGGGCGATCGGAATCTCCCACTAAATGACAGTAAGTGCGCACATATGTCACTTGGTGGAGATTCTGGCAAAGCCTTCGTGATTCAGAGTGTACTCGGCACAGTAGATATCATGAAAATCGATCTGAAGAAATATCTGGGCGTCTTGTTGTCGTCCAACTTATCTTTTGCGCATTACCACGAAATGACGGCGAAGAAAGGGTTTGCCTCTCTTAGGATGATTAGGTGCACTTTCCCCCGCATAGACAAGAAATCGTTCCAGACGTTGTACGGGGTTTATATAAGACCGCTCCTCGAGTATGCTAATCAGGTCATGTATACCGGTCTGAAGAAAGACATAGTAGTCGTTGAGCGCGTCCAGCACGCGACTATCAAACTAGTCATGAACCTAAAAGATGTCGCGTATGAGTCCCGACTTGAAATTCTTGATCTTTACCCACTTGAATTTCGACGACTCCGCGGCGATTTAACTCTCACACACTTCCTTTTTGGAGTAGGTCTCGTTGATCAGTTTTTCAAATAGCGTATGATGACGGTCGGACCTTTTTTAGGCACCAGTTTTTTCCTACAGGGTTGTTAAATTCTTGAACAGTCTCCCTGCTGAGGTCGTCAGTAGCGCTTCTAGCGATCGCTTTAAAACATCGCTTGGCCCTCATTCTCCAAAAATCCTTTTATGCAAGTAATCTTCGTTAGCTTTTTGATATTTACTGAAATTTCCAATAGCGGTGCTACACCCTGTTTTCACTGAATGCCTTTCAGATCAACAGACGCCCGCTTGACATTGAACGAGAAAAACCGGCTGGATCCGAGACTCTTGGGCCTCTGCCTCGAACCTGTGTATCAATTGCTGAATCGCTGAATCGTTGTTCGACATGGAACGCACTTCCGGCGACGATTGTCATGGCAACGTCAGTCGATGCATTCAAAAGGCAACTAGATGACTGGATTACCCCCCAGATGGCCGTTGACAGTTCATGTGCCTCCATTGTTGTCACTTCCTTCTTCTCTCATCTTTTCTCATTTCCCCCTACTTTTTTCACATAGTTTTTCTCTTTCCACTATTATGCAAAACGGTGCAACCTTCCTAGGTGCCCGATTGCTGCTAGCTGCTTCAACACTCAACACACCTCACATACTCTCACCATCTTAGCAGTTCAAGTGATCGGTACAAACGGACAACAAACAAACCTAGATAGAATCTGTTGTGGAACCACAAATTCCGTACTACGGAATCTTACCGGAATATCTCAAAGATGGGATGCAACACAAGTTTTACACTTCAATCTGGGAAAGCATTCAGTGAAACCAGTCAGAAATGGTCGCATTTTACTTTCGTTCACTACCCGTTGAACCGATCGAACCTATTGTTTTAATGTATAAAGTTTGCGGTTATTTGCGTGGTGATTTCGAAGTATTTTGGAGTTGACTTTTCGAATTTGCGTGCTGGGCTCGTGACCATGCCTATTGAGGACTACGAGGGTTACTTTGACCCAGATGATGGTATCGCTGGATCCGATGCCACCATTGATCCGGCATGGGAATTGCAACAAAAAAAGGTTCATTCATTGAAAGATTTCGTTATTTCTTTTAGACTTTCACTGCATGGTGTAACGCACATCTGCGCAAAGTGAACGAATCTATTGATCAAATAGATGTTGATTTCCGAAACGGTTTAAAGCTGATGCGCTTGCTGGAGGTCATATCAGGGGAGCAGCTCCCGAAACCGGATAAAGGAAAAATGAGATTTCATAAGATTGCTAACGTGAACAAAGCTTTGGATTTTATCTCCAGCAAGGGCGTGAAATTAGTGTCGATCGGAGCCGAAGGTTTATAACTGATTCCTTGTCTGAATCCTTTTTAGAAATTGTTGACGGTAATGTAAAAATGACATTGGGTATGATTTGGACGATCATTTTGAGGTTCGCAATCCAGGATATCCAAATTGAAGGTTTTCTGCTCTATTCAAGTCTCATACACCAATCTAGATTTTTCCGCAAAGGCAGGACTTCTGCTTTGGTGTCAGCGGCAAACCGCTCCCTATAAGAATGTCAACGTTGAAAATTTCACCACGAGGTATTAATCCATCATTCCGATTATTGGCTTTTTAGTTTCAAGGATGGTCTTGCTTTCTGCGCTATAATTCATCGAAACCGTCCTGATCTTATTAAATATAACGAACTTGGGGCTGTAAGCTTACATCTTATTTCTTACCGTTGTCTCAGAAAAATCCGCTTTACAACCTGAATTACGCGTTTGACGTTGCCGAGCGTGAACTGGATATCCCGCGTATGCTTGATCCTGAAGATATGGTGAACAGTGTAAAACCAGATGAACGCTCTGTAATGGCCTACGTTTCCACGTATTATCACAAATTTTCCGGAGCAAATAAGGTGAGCGCTTTTACAATGAATGTTCATATTGGACTTCAGTCACTCACGTCTCACATTACTTTTCCGTAGCTGTCCGACATGTATCCACGTGATGAAGTTGATGGAGCGTTCGATGATGTAGATTTTGAAATTGTCTCACAAATTCTAGTTAGGATTATTAGAAGTGCCTCAGGTGATTAGTGTAAAATCCTCCAATTCTTTAATTAGAAGCGTTGCATCACAATTATGGATGGTCGACCTGTTTATCGTTACTTAGATAACTTTCAAACAGCGTTTAGTCAAATGACCTTACTCCCTTTGCAGGAAGGGTCACACTGGTTCATTGGTTGCTCCGTGACTTGACTTCACACCTGGTGACTACATGTAATTATGCGTCGTCCTCTTGCTTGACTTGTCTTTTATGTTCCAATCTGCAATTCTTTCACGTGGTTTGCCGTAAGATTCTTTGGGCAAACTAAGAAGGTGTGTAAGTTCAACGAGTAATAGACAGTAATTCATAGACTGGGCTTGTTTGGAGGTGATAAAATACGGAAGTTGCAGCCTGACTGTGTTAGAAGAGTGGAACTATGTGTAAACTCACTGGTACGACATGATAGTACTGCTTACCATGGGCGGTTGATGCTCGATGTTTTGGAGTGGATAGAAGTGGGAGTGATGTTTCGTTACTACTGAAAACTGTCTGCTTTGGTAATCCTGGTTAAAAACAGAAATATACGGCGCATTTCTGTTTGACGAAGTTTAAAGCTTAACGCATGAATGGATTACCAACAAGCCCTACTGATTTGCCTTGGCTAGTTGGGGCCTCACCTCGTATGTTAATGGCACTCCAAAAAAACGAATTTCCGATTCATGAATCACTCGTAGTTGTCAGGAGGTATAGAATTTACAATTTATGAAAACGATTACTTCACTGTTATCACTTTTGTTACCCGCAAGATTGAGAAGAAACAATTTAAGAATAGAATGCTATCAAAACAAGAAAAACGATAGGCGCAATTAAGTGAAAATGGTTGAGATGGCGTTACTGACTGCTAAGGTTTACCGTTCCGAATAACTTTTCTGGCCAGCATCCCAGACGATCGTGACCTCCCAAACCTGGTGGCTGACTCCTCCTGGTCTTAGCAAACACTGAGTCCGCTGCTATATCCTTATCTAGCCGCCTCATTGTTTTACACGCTTGTCGGTGGTCCGGTCACTGACTACATTATGTGAAACCGAACCAGCTCTGTCCGCTTTTCCATTATTCACGAATCGTTAATTTACCCTCTACATTTAGACGTACGCACCGACGAACTGCCTGTTTATTCACTTTATGTAAGCTGCTTGACGGTAACGAC
>JTDE01001086.1:14583-33629 GCA_014338405.1 Paragonimus skrjabini miyazakii
ATTCCATTTCCGCTTCTTCCTCTTAGTCTTTTCTCAATAATTTTCACCCTTCTTAGTAACGTTTTCTTCTGGGATATTCCACGTCACTGTTGAGGTGAGCGGCGGCCCGAGCCACAGTACCTTTTGGTCAGGCTCATGGCTGTTATGATGATGATGATGATGTGGAAAAGGCAAGTTGTACATACGAAAACGTGAAAGGAAGAGGACTCAACTACTAAGACCAACCACACCTACACTGAACTTTTCATTATGAAGATGCCAGCATCTCGCAAGCAAACGAACGAGCTGTAACTAACTGCAAGGTATCGTCTCCAAGACGGTTTTCGTATGGATTTCACTGACCTATGTCACTTGCGTCATTAACAACTTCGACAAACAGCGGCACCCTTCATGGTTGAAGACCCAATCTGGAAGACGAACCCGACCTACAGTGAACGTCTTCATATCTTTACGCGTAGTCGTCAACTTTCCACTTCACACCGTACACCTCTCAGCCGAGGCGCCGACAAGGTATGCTCGATGAGATGGGTTACTAGCTGGCATCTTTCGTGTATGGCCTAATCATCTAGATCTGCGCAAACTTAAGGTGTGGACAAAGGAAATTGCCCGCAATTAACTACCAACTGCTTGCTTCCTGATTGCATCGTTGTTTACTCGGTGCCAACTGGTGCGAGCGATCGAATGCAAACATCGATGAACAACTACTCGGTGGTGGTCATGTCTACTGTGGGCGGCCAGGTTTCGGAGCGATAAAAAAGAGCGTCTCTCATAGTCACACTATGTACACCGTCCTCAACTTCTAGAGAAGTGCTTTTATGTCCCCGTTAATGTCCTAACCTGGTGAATACTGTCCTGGTCTTGGAGATGTGAACTTTCCTTTCATTTCTCCATGCACCCAGCATATAAGAGGTTAACACCACCATTTTGACAGCGGTGAAGACCGTCTTCCATCATTTCATTTATTACGTTTTTAAAAAATGTTAAAAGTAAACCGCCTTGACGTATGCTGTTTTTGGTGCTGTAGCTGTCAGACAGTTCTCCGTAAACCATAACCTGTGCTGAGTTATGAAAATAAAACGCCGACTGTATGTGTACATACCTGGTAGGGAGTGGAAACGTTATCAATGCGTCTTCGTACAAGGCAAAACGTTGGTTGTCCTTCCATAATGTCTACTTCCTGACCTACAATAAGTCGACGAAACATGAAGGAAACTAGAACTCTATCTGTGACTCGGGTCGGACTAATCTCCATATGATTTTCGCAGAAGCTCCTGACCGATTTCTTGAATATGGGACTATTTATAGGGTGACTCCGACATAGGGATGTTTTTCATCGTCTACAGTAGTTGAAACAACGCAGTTGAGCCGCCTACCAATTCCTTCACGACCCATTAGAGAAGTATTGGATCGAGTTCATCTGACCCAATGGTCCTATTGTGTCTGAGAGCGGAAATGCAATAGCGGACCTCACTTTTGGTAGGTGGTTCTAAATCGACTAATCAGGGCTGTACGCTGCAAGTTTGTAACCGTATCAGGATAGAAATAGAGGGCCATCTAAGTCGACTCTCACTGTACTCTGTCCAGCGTTCTAACCTTCTTGATTAATCTTGGATAGGTGTACCGTCTTCCTCGCCAATAGCTTTAATGACAGACAGACACCCTGGGCCAGTAATACGGATAAGCCGAAAGGGTCAAATGGTGTTCGCTAAGGCAAAAGCGGTTTCCTTTCCGCCAAATTCTGTTAGCCAATCCTCACGATCAGCGATCAGGCTATGCTTTAGCTTTTTACGGATATCTTTCCTAAATGTGTTGTACGGACTGCCATAAGTGCCGTTCCATCTTACATTTAACAGGGATTTCAAAATCCACCATTCGTTTAACCCACGAACCCCCTTGCCGTATGCCGTAGTATTTGTTTCATGGATGGTCCGTGGTGCGTAGGTCCAACAGCGATTACGATCTTCTGGAAGAGAACTGCTGAGCTTGCATTTTAGGCTAGTTTGGTAATTACGTTTGACCACCGGCCTGGTCAGCTTAATTATACCCAATCGTTGCAGTCGGTTGGATTGTTTTCCAACGAAAATAAAAAAAGGCAACATGTCAACGCATGGTTTATATCCGAGTATGTGTTCCGTTGAGAACGACTATCCTGAGTAGATGTACGCCGCCCATAACTATCGGCTATACTGTCGATCTGAGATAAGTACTGATTCGGGCGCTGCAGTCATTTGGAACTTAAGAAGACTTCTGAAGACATGGGACTTAGAGCTGGTCTTTCCAGTACCTACCAAGCGAACGGCACAGAATGTACTGCGGTCGGAATCCAGTCTGCCAATGCGGCTGCCGTGCTGAGGACTATACCTGCTTCAGTTTGACTGGCAGTGATGACCACGGAGTCACTCAAAGTGTACAGCCAGTATCGGGCAGACAAAGCGGGTGCTGTCGGTTTGATACTTCGACTAGTTACTGGTCTTTGAAATACAACAGACATTGACATTCAAAAAATCTATCGTTTGGCGAGGACGGCCTGTTGACATATCTACTTTAGAGTGCAACTGTTGAAATCACCTATATTATTTCGCATTCTAGCAAAGGACGAAGGAGGCCGGGGAGTTGGTGATAAAAGTTGAGACTTATTGGGACAGTGTTACTATGATCGGCTATATCTGTCATGGGAAATGTAGGACGCTTACTGGAAAGGATTAGATAACACAATAGGGAACGAGTGAGCAGCGGCATGTTTTCGCCTATTCACCCTTGTGTATGCAGCAGGTAGGACGGGTGGGTTTATACTGCGAGACGGCCGATGCTGTACAGAGTTGCTGGTGTTGTGAATGTTCATTGCTGTATGTATGTTAGCATACTGCCAAGAGGCACAGACGGTTGAAGTCTTTATTGGAAGCCTTCGGCTCAGAAGCCTGTATCGTAAGGCGGCGGATAGGTGGCATTGTACTAGAAGCATTATTTTTTCCAGAAAAGGATAGTAGCCTTCTTTCAACACCCAGACCTGTCTATTGTCTTGGTCGACATAAGTGATTGTCGTGATGATCATCTATGTATGATCATTACATCGTTCAGTTTTGCTCAGTCGATCGTCGAGATGCGCTGGCCGTCACATCACATCAAAGTCCAGTCTCCTGATGGCCAGAAGATTTGTAAGTGCAGAACGTGGTTTAAAATTTTGACTCAAACTCATTGGGGTAGAAGGTACAGAAGACCGTATCGGGTAGAAATGTAGATGAACTTGGAAAGGTTGGTTATGTATTGTATTTGAGGTACCCATTCTAACGCTTGCTCTAGATTTGCAAGCTTTCAACTCTACTTAGTGTTGGCTGTCAAACTGCACGGTAGGCTACATGTGGTGATTTCTGTTAAATGGGCAGACCGCATATTTCGTTGCTGTTTGTTATCCTCACCTAGCTACCTGTAGCGCTCGGAACAATTTGTTGATGGTTTTATTCGTGTAAATTTTTCTGATTCCTCCTGTTCTGTGAGTTTTGATCGTTGATTATATAGTTTGATGATCAGTTAACATTAGAACAACGTTGATATCATGGCTGAATAAAATTTTAGTTGTGTTAATGTTTGGCTGATACCTTTTGTTCGTTGCCGGGTTCAAAAGTTTACTGTCTCAAACATTCGGACTTCACAGCCTGCCGGTATCTAGTATTTATTTGGCTTATTGTGTCGCATAGTTAAAGATGCCAGTTACTTGCTCGATTGGGCATTTGGCTTACGGCTGTTTTGCGTGAAATTTGAGCTAGTTCTTAAATGACAGTAAAGAACACTCATCATTTTATTGTTTGCTTTTTTTCAGGCGAATTTGGCCGCAAACAGAATAACTTACATACTCAAGTTAAATCGAGAGAATGCTCGATTGATCGAAGAATACGAAACACTTTCAAGTGATCTACTGGCGTGGATCGTGATGAAATTGAAATATTTCTCAGTATGCACCTTTCGTATGAACGTATTTTTAATATTAAATTGATGAGTTATGCTACTTCATGTTTTTAGATGGTTGGTAGTCAGCAGCTGCTTAGTTCGCAAGTTTTGTCAGACGTTTGTTTCCTATTGTTTGTTAGCTTACGTATGCTGATGACATTGTTTTAAGGTAACAACTTTTATTTAAGTTGCTGAATACGTTCTTTCTGTAATAGACTAGCGTCTTTATGGACACTCAACACCACGTGTTCATACTGCTTTCTTTTAACATGTGCTCTTAATCTTTTCTTCCACCAGTCGCGTAGCCCTCCATCAACCGTGTCGGCCGTCGAGCAAATGCACACAGAGTCAAGAATCTATCGCAGTCAGGAAAAGCCGGCCAAACTTCAAGACAAAGCTCGTTTGGAAACCACATATAATACTCTACAAACCCGTTTACGTCTAAGTAATCGAGCACCTTACGTTCCTGCAGCGGACAAATATATTTCCGCCATTGCTGCCCAATGGAATGAATTGGAAAAGGCTGACAAACTATACGAGGTCTGTCCGATTCGTTTCGACTAATTTGTTCTGTTTGAACCAACTCCAAGTAAATTATGCCAGCTCTGAAAGTGATAGTTCCTCGTAACATCTTCTGCAAATCGTTTTTATTCCTGGTCAGAATTTTTAGGAGTTTCGGAACGTTGTTTGCCTAATAATTGTGCACCCAAGAAAACTACCTGCTTTGGGCGACGCAGTAGGCAACTACGGACTTCAGAGTGACAACGATAACTGTTTGTTGACTGATATGGTGTTAGATGTGCATCCGAATGGTTGTCTCTGTGTTAGCTGAAGTCTGAGACGAACTACCATTTTTAGCCCACGATGCCTGTCTTCTCTGCTACTTTGTATGTAATTTCAACATAGGTGTATCGTTTCCACTCACATGAGCATTTTCTTGGTTTCGAGAAAGAGGCTATATAACTTCAGTCACAACAAGTAGAGAAACAGTCTGAGAGTTTTCCTCAATTATTAAAAAAAATGTGATTGCCTGATAGAAGTGGCGACCTTTTGGATGCAGGCAAGCCGCCGACTGCTGCTTGTCCTCATACCCGATTACGTGTCCAATCGGCGATAAAGAACTCACGAGATTCCAACCTGGCAAGCAACACATACAACCTTTACTCGACGGAATACTCACTATCTCGATGACCCTGGACTACATCGTGGCTTAACAGCCGCGTGATTCATGTCTATTTTGTTCAGCGTACGTAGCAAATGACCGGGTCATCACGGAGAAATCTCTCGTATATTTCAGGTATTTCACAATGCGTGACAGCGACGGGACGCGTTGCGCCCTCGATCATTCTATTTGATGCGAGTTATTTTTCCGAGACGACCCTGGTCGTAAATCACGGTCGGTACAAGCTTCCGAGGTTTACAACAGTAAAGTTTGCAAAGTTGCTGTAATATTTTCTCATTTCTGGACTTCCCGTTTTGAACCACTAATAACAACAGCAAATGTGTTACTGCCGTACAGCCTCCGAATCAGTTATTCCGGAGTTCTAAGTGGCAACCTCAATGTCATCAGTTTTACTTGTATTATCCAGGTTATTCATGGACCTAACAGCTTGACCCCAATAATTACTAGGATTCTGGCACCCATTATACTTCGTCGACTCACTGCATTCCGAAAAGCAAACATTAGGAAAGAACAGGGAGGTTTTCACTTTGGGCGTGGGTGTATTGATCAAATGTTTACTCTTCGCTAAATTCTGAAGCAGCGTTATGTATACCGCCGGCCAACAATTGCCGTATTTCTCGGCTATAAAGGTGTATTTCATTAGGTTGATCGATCTACACTTTTACAGTCGCCTAAACGCAAGGGTGTACTGACCAAGTATGTGATCATACTGTCGGCACTTTATTCTCATACTTCAGCACAGGTTCGGGTTTACGTTCAATTGTCTGTCAGTTTCAGCATCAGGAGCGGCGTATGTTAATTCTGTTTCATCCTGTCATAGACGAAATAATGGAGGACTGTTTGCGGCACTCACAAATCGCCGGCGTGTGCTTCCTACCTGGTGGTAGACTGATTGATCTTGATTATGCTGATGACAGTGTTGCTGTTTGACAACTTTGAAGTCGTTCTGGCCGAAGATATGAATGCTCAGGTCTGCCGCCTTGGTGAGGCCGAATCTCATTTAGGTGGCAGGTTTGGGATAGCGTCACATCGGTCGTATATTGGCAGGCGATTGTTGCAGCTGTGCACTGAACATAAGCTATTTTTAGCCAGCACTAGTTTTAGGCAAAGTACACGTCATTGCTGTACTTGGCGCCCGCCTGTTCCGAATCAGCCATGGTTCCAGATAAACCACATAGCTGTTAGTTGCAGGTGGCGTGGTTCCATCCAAGACTGTTGTTCTTATTGGAGCACGTACCTGACTCAGATCATGCATTGATATGTTGTCGTTTTGTTCTTACTTTTGCTGGACAACAACCCCACCAACAGCAACGACTGGCTGTTGAGAAACTGGCCTTACCATCGGTAAAGCATAAGTATCAAACCAGTTAAGAAGGCTGCCTTAGTGATACTCACTCCGAAGACCCTAATAACTGCTGGGCACAAATCCCACAGGCTATTCAGAAAGCAGGTACTGTAGCATGCGGCACAGGGGTACATAAGTTAAACAAACATTGGATCTCAGAGAAATCTCTGTTGTTAGAAGTCAGACGGAAGGTTCCTCCTGATAGTTCACATAATAAGTCTAGAAGAGATATCCGTAGGAAGCTGAAACGTAGTCTAAAGGCTGATCGTGAGGCTTGGTTAGTGGAAAAAGTTGAGGAAATGGGAATAACTTTTGCTTCAAAGAACACCGACAAACTCTTTAAGCCGTCCCGTGCTGCTGGTCCCAGGCGACCGTCTGTCAGTGAAACTACCAGCGAGGCAGATGGCACACTAATCTACAATAAGTCCAGAGGGTTAGAATGTCGGGCAGAACACTTTGATGGTCAATTTAGCTGGCCTCCTGTTTCTACTATACTGCCACCACAAACTTGTGATGTAACGCCCTGGTCAGTAAATTTAGAACCACCCACTGAGACTGAGGTTGGCAATTACATCTCGGCTCTCAATCGTAATAAGACTGCAGGTTCAGATGATTTGGCGCCAGTACTTTTTAAAGAAGGTGGAGAGGTGTTGGTTGAGCCCTTGACTCAGCTGTTTCAACTTGTGTGGTTCACGGAGACCATCCCTCCGTGCTGGGTTCACGCGATAATAGTTCCTATATTCAAGAAAGGTCCCAGGAGCTCTTGCGAAAACCATAAGGGAATTAGTTTGACCCCAATCATTTCTAGGGTTCTGACATCCATTATATTCCGTCGACTCACTGAAGTTCGAGAGTTAAACATTACAGAAGAACAGACAGGATTTCGTCTTGGCCGCGGATGTGTAGATCACATTTTTACCCTTCGTCAAATTTTAGAGCAGCGTCCTGTGTACTGCCGGCCAACAATCGCCATATTTCTCGATTATAAAGGTGCGTTCGATTCGGTGGATCGATCTACACTTTTAGAGTCGCTTAAACGCGGGGGTGTACCGACCAAGTATGTGAGCATACTGTCGGCGCTTTACTCCCATACTTCGGCTCAGGTTAGAGTTTACGGTGAGCTGCCTGACAGTTTCAGTACCAGGAGCGGCGTTCGTCAAGGCTGTCCCTTTTCACCATTTTCACTCAATTTCGACATTAACGAAATAATGGAGGACTGTCTGCGGCGCTCACAAGATGCCGGCGTGGACCTCCTACCTGGTGGAAGGCTGACTAATCTTAATTATGCTGACGACAAGGTGTTGTTGTTTGACAACTTTCAAGCAGCACAAGCAACGGTGAACGCCATTTCGCGTTCTGCTAAGTACTTCGGAATGCGCTCTGCAGCCTCGAAATACAAAGTGCTTCTGCAAGATTGCTGTGATTACGTAGATTTAATGTTAGATAATGAAGTCATGGAGGTTGTTGACCGGTTTGTATATCTGGGAAGCTGCATCAGCGTTGGTGGCGGTGGTGTAGGGAATGAAATAGAGGCGCGTATTTGCAAGGCTAGGGCGGTGTTTACTAATCTGAGGCACTTATGGTGACAGAAAGATATCTCTCTGAAGCTTAAGGGTCGCGTATATCAGACAACAGTGAGGGCTGTATTACTTTACGACAGCGAAACATGGCCACTCAGGGTAGAAGACGTGAACCGTCTTCAGGTATTTGACCACCGATATCTGCGTAAGATTGCTCGTATCGGGTGACACCAACGAGTGAGCAACGAGGAGGTCAGGAAGCGGGTGTTTGGCACTGATTGACAAACGAGTTCTTTTGTTCAGTCACTACATTTGCACAGACTTAGGTGGTTAGGTCATGTACTGAGGATGTCAGTTAGTCGTCTGCCACACCGAGCACTGTTTGTCGACGCTGCGGTCGATTGGCGCAAGGCGCGAGGTGGACAGATGATGACCTGGTGTAGAGAAATGAAATCGTTCACGAAGTGGTTGGTCACTGTAGATCGGGTTCGTCTTCCGGGCTGGAGCCCTCGCGATTCACAGAGTCGGTGGCTTGAGACGTTAGGTGATATGGCGGTTAACCGAGCTCAGTGGGGTGAATGTTGTTATTTGTCAGAGTTTTCTGTTAAGTGAGTGCGCATGATTGTGAAAGCCATAAGGAAGTTGTCTTGTTGATAACGCCTTACTTTCACATATAACTCATTTGTTTATTTGCAAGATGTTTATATGGCGGTTAAGCATCAGTGAGAATCACTGATGTAATGCTGTCTGTGATAATGATGGTGATGATGATGGATCTGATATTGCATTGGCCCTTCAAGCTCCGTAAAACAACCAAGATTTTTTGGCGCTTGCGAATATTTGAAGCACATTTTCACTCTGCGATGGGTCCTGAATTATTGACATGTGTGTATATGGTCAACGATGATGACAGTTTTTCATACTTGTAGATCGCTTTCATCGTACACCTACGAGATTATGTCGTCCAATTCAAAAACTCCTTGTCGTTCCAATTAGGGACCCTGGACATCCTCCAGTACGCGGATGTGTTTGCTTTACTTGAATTTTTGTCAGTGATGTATGGAACTACTGAGGTGGTCCGTATGTAGTACACTTCTCACAGTAAGCATTCAAAACGCTACTTAAAGGCTAGGTCATTCTTACCCTCATGTTCAGTGGTCCGCCTGCCATTGTCATTCATTTTACATTCGGTATCGCCACGTCTGTTCGTTTGCATTTCCGCATTTCGTCGCTCAGTTCATTTTATTGAAGGCCATTCATGCGTTGTTGGTTACAGGAGTGGCTACTGGAGGAGCTACAACGCCTTCGAAGAGTCGAATACTTAATCAAAAAATTCGAAATCCGTTGTTCCACTCATGAAGCGTGGGCCAAGGGAAAGCCCGAGAGCCTGGCTTCAAATCTTTATTTGAATTGCACTCTTCCTGAATTACGCGCGTTGAAGAAACGCCATGAGGCATTCCAATCCGAACTGGCCGCCAACGACGATCGTGTTGAACGTATCCGGGCACTTGCTGACGAACTCGGGTGAGTTTTTACATGTAAATTAAAATTGTTTGTACTTAAACAGATCGATTGTATGCTGTTTCTATGGCTTCGCTTGCATTACTTGACTCGCTCAATGTTCTGTTGTTCATTCTGGCCTGACCACGCCTGTTATACCGACGTGAGTTGTAGCCCTGTTGTCGCGGCCGGCTCTCTTTGGGTTTGACCAGCCTACCAGTACACAGTTCACATGCTGTTCATTCTTCCCCATAGCTACAAACGCCCAATGGCATAATGTCAGTTTTTCTTGTTGAAAAGCTCGGTGATTTGCAACCAACTTGTGGTTTTTGTGTCACGACGCAAATCTTCTGATGCAGAATAAAAAGCTATTCAGGTACGGGCTATCGCAGGTTCTAGTTTTACCCAATCTGATGGTTCCTAGCCCCAGGTACTACCAACAATAATGTGACAGCGGGCATCGCCCTAGTGCGAATGCTTATTTCGCGCCGCCCTATATTTTCTGTCGCTTAAGAGCCAGACAGGTCCTGTGCGTCTCCACCGAATCGTGAAAGATTTCTATGCAGACGTGTCGTATTACATAAGATAACAACACAACCTCAGTACACCTGATTATTTTGATTCAAAATGTTGGAGGAAAGTCCCTATTGATTGTAAGTGATAATAGTGTAACACCACCGTAACAAACCTCAGAAACCGTGGAAACTGGGCATCTCAGAAATCCCCATCAAATGGAATGGACAAAGAAAATGGCCTTTCTTGATCGACTTATTTAGCGTTATGAATGTTCATAGTTCAGCCGGTACGATGGAGTTGTACGAATGTTAGAGAAAGGTGCGCGGCATATGCTATGCGATTGAGGGGCGTGACAGTTCAGTACGTTGTCTCTGCATTGACGAACTCACTATTGATACGTTACTTTTGACATTCGTATATTTCCCTTCTGCCTTTTAAACGATAAACTTTTCCACTGTATATCCATGACAGCCAAGAAGCCGAATGACAAAGGTCAATTTATTCCATTTCCTTGCACTTGTTGAGGTCCACCATTTGGCCATTTTTCGACGTTTGCTCTGACAATGTTTAGCTTTCATCTGGTGGATTACACTATCATCATAAGGAACCCGGAATTAAGTGGTGTTTAATGGCTTCATCACTTAGGTGTCCTATCAGGTTAAACTGGACGTTGTGGTGTTCACACTGACAGAGTTGTTGTTCAGGGTAATCAACAAACGGAGGTCTGACAAACTACCCCACACCTGTGGTGCAGGTTATTGGGCTAAAGGTTTTGATCAAGAACACTAATCTTCTTGTTGAACTGAGTGTCATGCCAGTGTCTTAATTTACATATGGGTTTAAATTATCGCATTTTCATCGGAGGATAGTATGGTGCTGTCGTTCTTGATTCGTGATTGCACTGACTAAGTAAAATGCTAATGTGATTACATGTGGATAAGTTGGCCAACGAATTTGCGGCTTGTTTCAGAGGTTTGACGGATAGACTGAGCACCCTGAGGGACAATCCAGCTGGCGTAGGCCAGTTCATCCCTTATAATTCTAAACAGTTATCGCTGAGTTGAACACCTCGATGTACAGCTTCACTAGCTTCTTTTATGTCTACTGTTTTGTCGTCACGTATTCATAATGTCATACTCTGATCAGTAGATTTAAATCCATTTACACAGATTGAGGTCCGCAGCTGCGGCTTGTATGGTTAACAAAATGTCTCTCTGAACTGACGATAACTGATAGTAATCTCCATACTGAAGGATGGGCTTTCTGAAAAACAGGGGGATTAGCTTGACCTTTGTCATAACTGGAGTACTGGTGTCCATTAGACTCCGGTGACCTTCTGTAGTCCGGGGAGTGAACATCAAGGATGAACAGGTAGGGCGTCGTCTGGGACAGCTTCATAGGTCACATTTTCCCTCTTCGTCAAATTATTGATCAGTGTCGTGTGTATTGCCTGACAAACAGTAGCGGTTCTCGACTGTAGATGTGCGTTTGATTCCGTGAACCTCTTGGGTCGCACAAAGGCGTTCTGAACGTTTATGTGAACATATTTTCGTCTATTCCGATACTCAGACATTAATCTAAGTTGCCTGTCAGATTCAGCACCAAAGGCAACACACAAGTCTATCCGTCTTCGTTGTTTTTGTTCAGTTTCGTCGTTGAGGCACTTGTGGGGACTGCTTACAGCACTCATAATGTTTGATGGAAGGTCAGTTAGTGTTGATTATGTTGACGACAGGGTATTGCCGTTTGTTTGTTTTCAAACAACACAGACAACGTCAGACAGTATTCCACCTTTCACCAAATACTTTCGGATACGTCCTCAGCCTCAAATTACAGTGCCTTAGAAAGACTATTGTGATGACTTAAATTTTATTCACAGTCGGTCCTAGTGACAACCAAGGAAGTGGTGAAAAGCTGTTTCGACCTTGTAAAGTTTTATCAGCGCCACGCACCCCGAGAACTCGATGGATTTCAGCCTGTGAAATGAGGAGATGCAATGGGTAGGGAAGGTAACTTACATTTTATTGGGTTGGTTTAGAAGATTGCATCAGTGATATTGTAGCATACAAGCTTGCGGACCAACTTTATAGCAACGTAGGGACACCGAGGGACAGCGTTCTTCTGAAGTAAGGGTTCCAACAACAGTCCTGTAAAGGGAAATAACAAGAGCAAGCATAAGCCAAAGGCCCATTAAGCCATGCATACGACATACACAAACGACAACCAAAACGGCGTCAGCAACACAGCAACATGCCCTGTTACGCGACTCAAATTCAACCTGTGCGCGCTTGCTGGCTTCGACCGCACGTTACGATAGTTAGGGCGTAAAAGGTGTACTAGAAGCTCCTATCTGTTAGGTTAGGGCGCTCTTCGGTGGTCTAATCAATTACCGGTGCCATCTGTCTGCAATTTAGAGAACGCTAACATTAAAGGGTCGTGAAAGCGAACCGTAAGCACTCAGCGTAACGATCATGAACTGTTTTGAAATATTCGATCGTTGACGCTCGTCCAGTCCCAGTAGCGAGTAAGCAGCATTTCGATTAGGAAGCCATTATTAAGCTGTGGAATAAAACAGGATCGATTGTCCATTTTTCAAAGGTGTGTAGACTTAGGTGGTTAAGTTATGTGCGAAAGATACCCACTGATTTTCTGTCTCACCGAGGGCTGTTTGTCGATATCCCTGCCGGTTGGCAGTGAGGCGCGAGATGAGTAAATCATAACTTGGTGTAGAGTAATAAAGGTAACTATCAACAGGTTAGCCACTGCTGATCTTGTTAATTTCCCAAGCTGGGACCATCGTAACCCACAGGGTCTATGGTTGGAGACGTCAGGATAGATAGTATCTAATAGGGCTGGGCTGTTTGGCTGAGTTATGCGTGAAATAGGTGCAATTACAGTAAGTGGGTTGATAAGAGCCTTAGCAAAGCTGTCCTGTGTATGCCACTTTACTCACTTGCAACTTGGTTTTTCGCCTGTCTGACGTTAAATGTTTAAGTTCTTACATTAAACCTTAGCCGGAACTTAAGCTTCTTCTCTGTCCCTCTTTTCGCTTTGAAACTACAAATTGTGTAGCGGTTGAGCGTCTGTATTACCGTCATTGATGACGGCGAAGCCAACCACAGCGTTTAACGGTACCGATCCGGGGGACTTTCATTGAGAGTCAAATATTGTACCAAAACAGTCTCAGTGCTGTTGCTTGCATTTTCATAATTGGATTATTATGTTGGGTGTCGCTCAAAGTCGAATCCACAGCTTTTTAACAGTTTTTTCGAAAAATGTTCATCGAAGTTTAGTGCTTTTCTGGTGGTTCAAGCAATGTTTCTTGGTTGATAGTGTTCCTGTGCACAAGTGGGCAACGGAAGCCATGTTGCCTGTTAAATGTGTCATTCGCCATCCATGACCGTGTAATCCATTTTTCATCCGATTGAGGGTGCTGTTAGCTGTTTCAACAACTTAGTGAAGTTGGACAGAGTACTAACAACACCGGGTGTGTATTGTGGGGCTGTTCAATCAGGCAGCACATTTCCAGTCTGTTATTACGTGTTTCTGTCCGAGATATGTAAAAAATCACGCCTGCTTCGTGCACAGCTTGCGAAAAGTGCTGTTTCATTTTCGTTAGGCAGTTCGATGTTTTGGATGTGTGATTTTCCTATAATATGTAAGTGTTTTTTTGTTGCATGTCGTTGGTATTATTTCGTTAGTTGCTGTGGCACATGGGTAGTATGGTTCGGATGCACAAGACTCCGGGCCTGTTAATCCAACTAAAATCGTGACTCTTATCTGATTGTCACTGGCTTACAAACGACGGTCACAGACTCTTAAACCGCTTCCATGTGTTCTTCAACGATCGCCACAGGTTGTTGACTGATAAGAAGTATTGTGTTGACTGCAGATCTGTTGCATTTAGTCACAAATGCGCTAGGTGTTGCCTTGACGGAAACATCTGCAGCAGGTGGGGACCGTCGCGCCTGGTTGTCTGCATCGTTCTCTTTTAACTATTCAAAGTTCAGAGGTCGAAGAAGAAAATACAAGCAACGCCACAATACCGTGCTGCTTTTGACCACTGTGTTATGTTTTCACGTTGAGCGATTTCGGTTAGCTCTGTTGCCTTCAGGTTATTGCTGTCATTGGTTTTCACTATGTGCGCTACTGAGGGTATCACTTTCAAGTTGATTTGTTACTTCACGATAAAATGGTTTTCGCTTGAAGTTGCCATATTTTGTCGTTATTTTTTTCGCACATGCTCTGTTCATTTTATATCTTGCTTTCAGTGCTTATCTAATTCGGAAGGTGGTCTAGGTCTGCATGGTCGCGCATGCGTTGCTGGTGCACAGTACATTAGAGCTCCCCGTGTTCCTCTTACATTTGAATTATCATGGCCGCATGGATGACCATTCACGAACCCCCGACGTTTGTAATTCTTTTATCCCA
This sequence comes from Paragonimus skrjabini miyazakii, assembly GCA_014338405.1. Lineage (NCBI taxonomy): Eukaryota > Metazoa > Platyhelminthes > Trematoda > Plagiorchiida > Troglotrematidae > Paragonimus > Paragonimus skrjabini miyazakii. Next base: position 29,024 of record JTDE01001086.1, read on the forward strand.
CTGGTCACATCTTCGACTGCGCCCCATGCTGGTACTGTACTTAACATCTCTTCCTTCGTTCTCAGTTTAGTTGTGTACATGTTCATATATAGTGCATCAGTGCATCAGTGAGTCTTTAAGCCTTGTGTTTAATCACCTAGTCGATTACACAGGTCAGATAGGACGGGTATACGCAAACAGCTCTCAACTCTACATGTGCGCTAGCCATGTGCTTGCCTGGAGGAAGAAAAGTCATGTGTCTGCCATGATCAATCGCACAGCGGTTTGAGGAAGCGGCATTTCCGTCCACATTTGGTAAACCATTAGAATGGATAACACTAGTAAGTTGGCTATCCAAAATTATACAGCTGACCTGGAAAATAGCACCTACTCGATTAGAATCCGATTGAACACTCATGACACTGACTAGGACGAATCAGTACGGATGTGCTTCTATTAACAGCTTAGAAAAGCAACTCACTATGTAAACTACAATGCCACAAGCGTTTAAAAGCCTCTGATATTAGGGGCAGACTGACAGATCGGACCGCAGTACTTTCTGGTCAGGCTCACATGTGTTACGAATGAATAACGGTGTTGTGTCGCTGTCTTCAAAGTCGCTAACCAGTTAGTGTATAACCGGCGCCACCAAAATTTACTCTGGTGTCATGTCGAATACCCACTGTTTACTCGTCATATCCCCACTTATTGTATGCACCGCATCCATCCGAAATCTAGATGAACAACTGGCACAGGTACTGTTCTCAAAACATAATCTAACTAGGTAATTCGGTGATGAGGAGTTCGTTGGCGCAGCACTAGAATGCCACTGTAGCCATACACACACCACCGGACTTTGACGTAATTCACTCATTGCTCCCACTTATATGAGATTTTTCACAGGCAACAAAGCGGACAGTTGTTGAACATTCAGAAGTAGGGCATTTCAAAACTGTTTTTGGGGCACTACATGCGCGATATTATTTTACCTTCATCCGTCCAAGAATATGCTGCCTTAAAAACCGCCCTCAGCTTCTATGCGACTCAGCAGGCGCACGTTTGTGCAGTGTTAATTCGCTCACTACTTTCGTATGGCTAGGCTGATCCACCATGTTTGTTTTTAGTTACTCTGACGGTAGTATCGTTTTTTATCAGCTTTTATGAGAACGGTGGTTCTCGAGTCGTAAAACCCTAACCACATAGTTCTTCGACGTACGGCTTTGGTGGCCATATAGTTTAAGACGGACGTCATTCACTTAACCCCTTCACCTACTCACTACAGTCATTCCTGTTTCTTTATTGTATAGAAGCGCATGTTTCAGCATGCTTAGTGTGCCCTTCTGTTTTCGCACTCCTTCGTTAACCATTGTTTTTTTTTTACTTACGAAATTCAAACAGCAAACTGCAGTATCACGATATGAATGCAGTAAACAAGCGTTACTCGTCGATCGTGTCAACCACAGAGGAAATGAAGCGGCTATCAGACTCACGAGAAAGAGAATTGGAAGTGAGTTTTGTGTGCTGTTCGTGTATGCTTATATGAGGTTGATTGGTTTGGCTCTTATTCTTCGTGAGGATATTAGATGCTTTTGAGATGTTGATCTGTTGCTGTTGGAATTTCCTAAAATGAACTGAGCTTTGTAGCCCACATTGGGGGCTTAAGGCCAAGTACCAAAATCATGATTAATTAGTTGGAGCCATTCGGTTGTCTTGCAGTCCTTTTTTGTTGTTTGTTTGTATTCGCAATAAACCCACTTCCTTACCTTTGTTTACAACACATTGGATGATTTTTTTGCGCCTCAAGCACAAATTAAGGTACATCACTCACCTGCAGAGGTTACTGACTCCGCCATCCATCAACCTATGACGGTCTTCAGCTCAGTCCATTTTTTAAAAGGCATATTGGTCGGCTGAATAAGTGTCGTTATGTTTATGACAACCTGTGGATAGTCACTGATGTGTCCGTTTTTGCAGCTATGCGGTTTTCAGATTCCTTTTTCCCTTGCTTTCTATATGTCACTAGCTATTTTACGCTCGACTATTTCCGTGTAGACCTATGCGGTCTTTCACATAATGATATTTACTGCCAGGCGAACACGTCTATGATGATGACACTGGCTTGACCACGTGTGGCAGAAATACAATGAAGGGTTATGTTGATTCATTTGGGCAGAGATGAGGAACCTCAATCTCATAAAATTCGAAAGCTCCAGCTGTCCCTTGGTCCGTCGAACGAAAAGTGTTTGAGAATCGGTTAGGGGTTTATTTGTCCACGTGACGCGAGCTCCACGGGGCGGCGACCACAGTTGGCGAGCGATGAATGCCTGACATTCAAAACTGGTCAGCGACAAAGGTGCAATACCCATGTGGATCGTCTGAATTAGGCGGTTTTAAAAAATTAGGTTCGAGCGTTAAATTCCGTCAATTCTGGTCGTTAGAGTGGGCAGCAAAGATGACGTCGCAATGCTCGTCCCTATCTGGGCGACTGGTTAGAGAAAAGATGGAGATGGGAATCATAAATAAATCGGTTAAGCCATGAAAGCGGACTTCTTGCCCACCATCAACTTGTGGTTGATCTTCAGCTGCATTACAGATAGTGTTTCAAAGGAACCTGCGTGGATAGGGTTGTAATTTAACATGCCCGACGCAAGTTGAACTAGACAGTCATCAGGCGTTGTGATTAATATGAGATAATGTGTTATATTTCTCATCGCCAAGATGATGCTTTGTACCTAAATCATTCTTTTGTCTTCGGATGGCGGATTCTGTCATGTGCCTAAGCTGGCAGAATGCATTAAACCGGATGCACGACTGACGTTTTTTTTACCCAGTATGAGGCTGTAGCTTGATGGATGAAGCTTTTGAATACCGTGAGGTTTAACTCCGAGGAAGGCGTACGAATCACCTTGGTGATCATTGGCTCCCAAGGGTACGTATGATGTGCCGGGTACCTTGAATTGCTGGATCCCGTTCGAAAGGCGTATGAACTAATTTGGTCACCGATCTCTGGCGTGTCTCAATAACCCTGTCGGTCCTGGACTCTCTGGCTGGACAAATCTGCTACATCAGATCCGATTTCGTTGGTGGGTCCTCGAACTGCTGCGCTGCTTTTTTCGCAACCTCTTGCACAGTGCACTGGACATCATGGATAGATGGACTCTATCCGAAGGGCGTATGAACCGAACCACTACTGGCCACCGACCCCCAATGTTCTGTGAACTCCGTCCTTCGCCCCGCTACTCTGTGGGTTAGGTTTCCTTTGAACCAAAGGCTCCGGGTGGGGCCCCTCAAGTCGACCCTCTTCTTCGGCCTGGGTAACCGAGAAATATCCTATCCTCACGATTGTCAACCCAAACCTATAGTAATTACGAATTTCGCCAGGTCTTCCCGTCACACCTCTTTGGCGGAAGTGTCGGCGGCCTGTTTTGCTCCGATGTCACGTTTTGCCGCACCAAACCAAATTGTATCGTTTCCTCCTCTTGTTAAATAACTCTACATGGTGGCCTCCCAATCCCGTTTTCAGACACACACCAGAGACTTACCTCATCTGTCGCTTACATCGGAAGTCAGCCAGAAAGATATTATGCCCAACACCAACGTTCCTTTGCCTGAAGGACACAAGCCCCTACTTGCCCCCGAACACCATTTAAGCTTGTCACCTTTAATGTTCAAACACTTATGCAAGGCAGCTCTTGTGCATACTTCGGAGACCCTCGCCATCGGCATCTGTTGCTCTACTGAAAAACGGCATCAGTATTTCAGCTCAGTGCTATACCTCCAATCTCCGTCAGCCGTTTTACCATGCGCGTACGATGTACGCTTGTCTTTGGAACCTGTCGCTCAAGTCATTGGCCAAGCCGGTGTTAGAATTGCCCTAGGGACATACGCTGAGAAGGTGCTGCTTGACTGGATTGCCATCAACAGCTGCCTTTGCGCTGTTAGACTCAAAGGTACGGTTAGAACGTCGAGAGGCATCCATCACGAACGTTGTCTGCTTGTTATTGCGGTATAAGACCCCACACCCTGTAGCCCAGACGCAGTCAAAGATGATTATTATTACCAGTCCACTAACCTTCTACATACCGCGTGGCACACGGACATTGTTATACTAGCTGGAGACGTGAATGTTCAAGTAGGCAGACTGTACGCTGACGAGCGTGACGTACGTGGCCCGCACTCCTACGGTACTCTTCAAACAGTGTTACGACCCCACCTGATAGAGAAAGACAAGAACAACGCAATGACCGCGAGCAGAATCTCTCACAAACGAACGCAACGATTTTGCAAAACGGTACGAAAATCAGAGCGCAAATATTGGAACCCAACTCTCGCAGCTTAGAACCCCCCAACAAGTAAGGAAAAAGACGGCATTCAAACGAGGTTTAATTGCTGCTCAGTCCGAAGGCAAAATTGCGGTCCACAGCAACTGTATTTTAGGTTTTGGGTGGCCTTGGGCCTAGGTCACCGAGTGGACCAATCAGAAGCGAGCGCAACATTTCGGGCGTTCGAGAATTCTGGCGGGCTTTCAAATTCCCAAAAAATAAAGAAATCCATTTTCCTTGCAAATCATAATCATATATCATAATAACAGCCATGAGCCTGACCAAAAGGTACTGTGGCTCGGGCC
>JTDE01001086.1:37914-91635 GCA_014338405.1 Paragonimus skrjabini miyazakii
AGGTTCCGAAGGACAGTCAACACCTTCGGTTGAGGACGTTGTCTGATATGGTGAAGAACAAAAGTCATTGGCGCTCGTGTTGCGAGTCTCTGTGTGCACCGTTGTAACTTTTTTTCCTATCGCTCTACATTTTTTCCCCACTTTGTACATTACTTTTTTTCTCCTATTGTGGCAGGTTTACCACTCCTTGTAGTTTATTACGTGTCAGAATGTGTGTATATACTCTGAGGTTTATGTTTCATTTCTCTGCTTCATTGTATCTGTTATTCTTTTCGTCGTCTTTCGTCCGCGTGCAATCCGGCCTCCTCGTGTGTTATTTTCCAGTATCGTTACAGTTAGTTCTTTCGCCTAGTAACAATCTCATTTCGATAGGTTGTCTTAGTTGCTCACATAATGCCGTGGCGCGTAGAAAAGGAACGTTTGTAAATATGTATTTTTACTTCCAACTTTCCTGGGAGGCGGCATAGTTGACTGTGGTCATCTTTGCCGGGCTTGCCGTGCCATATAAGATTTATCGTTTTTTGTGTGTTTATACAATCACGCACGCCTTTATCCGTGATTCCTCAAAATGCCACTCTTTAGCATACCAGTCAATCCTGAAATTTGCCGCACTTTTGGGTAGTCAGGTTTAAAGTAATGCAACTTAGCTGAGCACAAAAACTTTCATGCAAACTAAACAGCAAATTACTCACCGCACTTTCACCAACCTGACGCGTGTGCATTTATGCCGTACTGATAAAATGTGTCTTTTGAGGTCAGATGCTTCATGCTTTCTCTGATTTCAGTAGCGTTTCTTTGTAAGAAAAATGGTCAAGAGGGCGGAGGAAGGGGTGATCTCTTTGTGAGAGATTTGACCGATATGGTGGTTGACATCATCATCATCGCCAAAGTGAGCAAAGAATCCTGGCCCTTGACAAAAATGTAAGAAAGAAAAGCGAAGAGACCTACTTATTAAACAAATACGCCTATATTCATGCATTTATCAAGATGCCTACACCTTACAAACAGGCAACCGAGTTATAAGTGAACGTAAAGCGTCATCAGCAGGACAACGTCCACATGGCTATCACTGCCCCATGCCCTTAAGTGCGTTTATTTCGCAGATACCTTGGCCAACTAACAAAATTAAAGCCACTTAACCTGATTGACCGCCTTCTCACTTAGTCTCCAGCCACCAACATTGGAATCCTAGTCTTGGAAATGAACCCGACATACAGAGGTGAACGATCTGCTTTCACTATCCAGCTGTAGCAGCTTTTGAAAGTTTATTTGTGCAACATTAGGTAAAAGATTGTTATGCAAAGTACTCGTCCTCTGCTGTTAATTGAAGTTGGTAGGTGAACCATTTTAAATGTCTTACGATTTAAATCTACTGTAATTACCGCACCATATCACAGTAAGCTGTACTGGAGTAGTCTTCAAATGTTTCTTCATCGAAATCTCCGTCAACTCACACGGTACTTGTCGGTAATTCCTTATCCTGTCTCCCGGATATACTTGAGTGTTTCCACTCGCTGAACCCTTTTGTTAACTCTGATATCAGCCTCCATCAATCCTTTCAGGCGATTACGTAAGCGATTTGGGGTCGCCCACTGCAAGTAGTATCTTCGAGATACAGATCTCTGGATCGTGACCTTGTGAACCATTCTTAAGGTCTTCTCTTCGGTATATCTTCGACAGGAGTTACTTGTGTGTTTCCAGCCACCTCCTTAGCTTCATGCCTGGTGTTTCGCTCGTCAATTGTAGGAAGTAGAAAACCACATCTGTCCATGGTCACATCATGAGACTAAAATACATAGAAAATGCTACAACTAGTTAGTTTACGCTTGCGTAAAAAGAAACGCAAAATTTTAACGAGCGTAGCAATGCCTAACACATTCTTCTACAAAGGATACCGCTAAAGTACGGGTCTTCAAAGCCAACCACCATGATAGGTGCTGTAGCTTTCAGAACGGCCTTAGTAGGATATTTTCTCGGAGCTATCTCAGCATCGTTGAATAGTTGGACACACGCTCATTGAATCTCTTCGTTTTGTGGTGGTTTCTAATCACGTCTTTGTCAGTAGGTTGCGTTACCAGTTCTGGTAGTCCCATTGTTTGAAAATATATTCCAAGCTATCTCCAAAGGCTGAAGGTTTAGTTGGAGTGCAAATTATTTCCAATTGTTTTCACACATGGCACAAATTTACATGTCAACCCTTGGCTTTTCTATTTACTTCGTCTGCATTCACAGAATATTACTGACTATTAAGGGATTGCACGTATGATTTCGATTTTAAAAAAATATTTCCTTATTACATCCAATGGGGTGTACTTTAGCCACCGTGAACGTTTTCGGGATCTATATGTCTATTTGAATGACCATACAGCTGACCTTCGTTGTTCTTTATCGGTGCTTACTATCGTTCAAGATGGACACCGGATGGGGTACTCATCCTGTCTACCTTATTCTACTAACCCTGGGTAACAATTGTAATGTCACCTATGTTTTTTTATGAACCGCAGTATTGCTTTCGGCCATGTAAACCGGACGACGTTGTGTCAAGTGCTGTATGATTACGGTCTCAAGCCGAGTCTAATAATTTTAGTAGATTATTGCTTTACTAACAATACACATGATTCACCAGCGTTGTGTCCTTTCATATGATACCTGGTGTGCCACAAGGTGTTATCTTTTCGTCTTTTTGTTCTCATTTCACACAACTGAAATGGCATCACCGGAGAAGACTGTGTTTTTAAATAGGCAGATGACTTTTTGAGTAGAACAGATTCTGACCCTCTTAACTCTCTGCACTATTACCATGCGGTTTGTCTGTTTTGAGCGTGTGGTCAAACGATCACTACCTGGTTACGTAAGATGGTTTGCGTTTGACCATAATGTTGCTGCTGGAGAACGTTGTTACTTAAGGTACTCGGAATTCGAGCACCATCTACATGCATAAAATATCCACAATGCTATATGATTCTTAATTGGGACACATCAGCCTGTGCTTCGGATGTTTGATCATCATTTTGAGGCACTTGGAAGGACGGCAAATTTTGTCCGACGTAACCTCTACTACCTATAAAATAATAACGCCTTATCGTTGACATGTTTTGGGTCCAGCTGGCTACCACCCTATGTAAGGTTCAACACTCCGTGGGTGCTGTTGGACAGTCTTTCATTACTTCCTCTGCGACAAGGTCGAATAAGAATTAGGGTTAACAGCCTCAACGTATACGACCTACTCTGCTAAATAATACTCTGTGTATCCTAGTCCGAACTAAGGTGTACATACGGTTCCGGAACCTGGCAACCCCACGTGATGATGTTTGCGAAGTTTCTGTCTTCGATAATAAGTACCTTCAAAGTACTGGCTGCGTGCGGTGAAAACACAGCACTAACAATGACGGGGTTCGCCGGTATGTTTTCGAAGGGAATGGATTATTGACCACTGGGTGTTGTAGTTTGGTTTTCAACCGGGATACTTCTTATGTATGTCACTCTGTCCCCAACTGCGTCGTTCATGTGTGTTTAGTTAAGGTGGGAGCGGTAGTTTGATAAACGGTACATGATCTGGCTCCTGGTGTTTGGAAAGTTTGATTACGTTGTTCGCTTCATTAGGACATCCTCAACTGTGACTGAGGTCCAAACGACAGAGGTCACCTGTGCTCGGCGACCCTGTCTAGTGTGGCTAAAAGTCATACTCATTGATGTTCATATTGTACTGTGTTCCCTAACTAGCTTTTGTTAGATAACCACCTTCCTTTCAGCCGTTTGGTTCCTCTTGCTTCCGATGAAGCTGCTTCCATTAGATTTGCTAACATTGATATCAGCTGCTCGTCACTGAATACAGTAATAACTGTATAAAATGAGATTATAGCGCCGGCAGTATGCGCGCTTACTCTACACTCCTCTGCGTCTAAATGGCTTCAAAAATGCTAATCATTCCGGAAAGTCGGACGCGTTTTTGTAGCCAGGAGGCATAACTAAACTTCTTAGTAAGTGCACTGTTTACCCCAATTCGGCACCATTTCTGATAATGTATCCGCACGTAAATACTTTGCTTTAGACTCCCAGCTGGAAGTCTATAATGACCTCTGTTAGTTATACCTTACAGTATTTGGTCCAGTTTATCGTTATGGCATCATAATCTCTCAAAAATATTAATCTCGCCACATCCGTTCAGTGATTTAAGCACACTGTGACAGGTACATAATAAACATAATGAATTGTGCTCCAGATCTTTTTGGGCTGTGCTTGTTGTCCATATGTATTCTTTGACTTGGGTCGCACACGACAAGTTTGACAGACTCTTTCAAACGAACATCTTTGAAGGTTGATTAGGTTAAAACATTTCAACCGACTGCAGTATGTGGTGTGTTCTGGAGCGATACGCCTGTCGCTTTCTGTTTGTTTTTGTGCTTTGTGAAACTTCCATGTTGTAATTTATTCAAAACCGAAGTTGCGTTTTTCGACGTGTGTGTGCACGTAAACGTTTGGTCAGTGCATAATCTGGCACGCAGATGCCTTCTAATCTCGCTGTAAAATATTGCGGCTTGCCACCGGATCATCACCGTCTTAGCAAACCTTTGTACAGAACGTGCACGTCAGCTAAGGTATACCCTGGTCATTTGTGTGTGTGTGGTTTTTCTTTCGCTTTTGTAATCTGTGACCTGCATCGACCGTATGACAACAAGACTCATCTTCCTGTAACTCCTCAATATATTCTTCCATTGTGAATTTTAGTGTCATGATTTATGCCCATTCTAACTCGTCATCTTTTATGGACTTTGTATTCCCCCTCATCAGAGATTGATACCAATCCTTGAACGGATCGATCAGCTGCACTTGAACTTCGCCAAGCGGGCTGCTGTAAGTTACAACAACAACCGTTTTACTCGTTATTTCATCCGGGTTGCTTACTCCTTCATTGAATACAATTTTCAGCCGTGGTAAATTACTGTGTAGCTTGTCATTGCTACGTTCCCCTGGAGCCACGTATCAACCGGTCGCAATCATGATGATACCCTTCTCGCTCAAGGACCAACCTTGCAACTCCTGCTACGGCTGTGCAGTTCGATCTTGAGGAGGTACACTTCAGTGCATTGTCGACGTGAATACAGGGTTAATCGTTCACTATGTGGGTATTGATATTTGAGGCTTGCGCTCTCTTTCCACCTATCACGGTCGTTTTCTCTACCGGTCCTCCTTGAATACATGTGCTTGCTGCGATCTACTACCTGTCCCTCTCTGGAAGTGTTACTGATGTTCCCAGTCTTCGTATCACTTTTACATACATCTTTATAACCTGAAAATGACCCGAAGCCTGTGGCCAACGCATTGCACTGTGTATCTCTGGAGATTTGGCTGTCTTCCATCTAGGTCTTACTCTCCAGCCGTCGCAAGCTTCTTTGATTGAACAAGTTAACATACATAGGATACCCGATCTATCCTGGGCATCTTTCTTCGCTACTTGGTCTTGCCATTTGGTATCAAGGACTGGTCTCTGACAGTGGAGATGGAGGGTGTTTAGACGGCGGTCCTTGGGCATGTACGGTATCCAATCCTCGCTGCTCTGTAGGAGTATGCGTCGTCGTTTTCATCTTGCTTTACAGCATAAGGCTTTTCCTTTACCCACTTGTTTTTTACGCGCTTCCAAAAAGAATTTGCGATTTAGGGGACAGAACTTTTGAAAGTTTCGTCAAATTTCTTCGTCATATATTAAAATTGCTACACTAGCGATCTTATCCTGCTGACATTAAACCGTAGAACATGACTAGCAGGTTTTTCGTTACGTCGTTGATCCTTTTTTATATATTTTTCAAACCTACAATTCAAGCCCTTCAAAAACTGGATGGAGCAAACCGAAGAGGATTTACGCGACACTCCTATCGTCCACACAATGGCCGAGGTTCAGGTGCGTTGCTTGACTTCATATATCTTTCCTTAAGGCCCTACTTGTACGCAAGTGTGGCTACAGAAAGTTTTTTGTAATCGCCCCTTGTTTTGTGTGAGTGCCGCACTCGGTTCTGATTCATCTTTCTAGTTTCGATTTTCTGACTGATAGTGTCCCAACTACCAACTGTGTGCACTCGCGTACTTTTGCCGCCATCTCCCTGTTGCGCAATCACTTGCTTCTGTCGCTTCCAAATCCTTAACCCGTCTGCATCTACGGCGTTTTTTCTCGTGTAGTGAACCGATTAAGAAATGAATATACTGATCGTAGTTGCTTTGTTCGTCGTTTCGTTCTGCTACAATAATGAGAACACCTATACCTCTACAGAACCAGCTATCGTGGTACGTTTGAGACCTAAAGGTTATTTTAACCCCGTAGAATTATCTCCATTCACGAAAACAGTGTTTTAAATTGTTTGTAAACTCAACGTTTGTCGCTATCTGTCTGAAACAGTTCCCATTTCAGTTAGAATTCTCCAGGGAACTGGGTTTTCTGCGTCACTCCCAATCTTGTGAACAGTGACCATCTTTATATGGCGCTCATAATGACACTTCTGTCAAATGGTCCGCCGGTCAATGTTGATTATACACGCAACATTGTTTCGCTTAGCTCTCCCGCAAACAGTGTTACCTTGCATTCAGCAGTCTGCGGATGTTAGTGGCATCGTTGCTCACCGGATTATGTTTGGGCATGTCCAAATTTCGCCACGTATAACCAAGAGAATATCAAAGGTATATAGTCTTCGCTAGTCAAATCATCTACTTCGTATGCCGATGAAGCACCTTTCGCAGTGAGCGTTATTCAATGTTGTCGCCAGTGTTTCAGACAAACCACAAGACACCCCAATGCTAACGTAGTTATCAACTTCAAAAGCCCAAGTTGTCATGCTGTGTTAGACTGGGGAACGCGTGACGGTCTGGTTTGTTGATTGCCACTGCTCTCAGACATATGCTTGTATCCGAAAAGTAGTTGCCTTCTGCGCATTTTTGTTATATCTCTGTCATCGGCCATTTCTTCCGTTACCGACAGAATTGTCGGTAACCTGAGCCACTACTGTACGAGCTGAAAACGGTTGTATACGTTTTTCCACTTCCAACACTGTTCACTTTACATCAAACACTTCTTTTGTTTCCCAATTTCCTGCAGCGTTATGTTGCTGCCCACCAGGCCTTTGAAGACACTTTGGACGGCACGGAACGTGAAAGCAACGAAATCGAACAGTGTGCTAATGAGGTCAGACGTTTGGCGAGGGAAAATAAACTTGTAGGCGCTGAAGAGAATCCGTATACAAACATAAAGGCTGAAGTGAGTTTACTGGCTGCATTTCTGTTTATTATTATTTTTCTCCAATACTGATGCTGTCTTAGAACTCATTCTGGCCGTGACCACAAAATACTGTTCCCCCCTCCACCTAATTCTAGATCATCCCACTTCCTTGCCTGCGTGTTTTTGTTCCGCCATTTGTTTAGTTCTTTAGTATGCATGGTTATTTAAAGACCCGAAAGTAGTTGGCGCATTACTAAATGTTTGTGTCGCGTGAAAATTACGTTTATCGGCATGTAGTAAGGGATTTTTGATTAATATGAATTGAACACACAACCGATCGCTGCTTTCGAAAAAAGCACTGGATTCAAGTTCTGTTCTCACCAGTGCTCATCAGTGGTGCATTTCCCTATCATCGCCGGTACATGAATGCCGCCCACACTTTTGTGAGACAACTGTCTTGATCTCCATTCCATTGACCTCACACTATGCACGACTGAATTATCGCATACAAGCGCTCATTTTCGTTTGCTTGTGAGGGACGCTCGGATAACCCAATCGTCTCGAGATCATCAGACACATTAACTCTCCTGGTACTCTTATCGATGGCTCCACGACCAGGACTTCTATTCAGGCTGCAGAAGTAGCAGAGATCACTAACTTCGTTAAGCGATATTTTGATTAATAATGAGTAGTAAAAGACTTTTGGTTAACATGAATTGAATATCGCTCACAATTGGTCGCAGCGTTCGCATTCCTTCAGGCCGTTCGACCTGCATCTCGAAGAGGAGCACACGGTTTACGTTTCGTTCTTGTTAGAGCTCGTCAGTAGTGTATCCTTGCCACGATCGGGCGATTTGAGCGTTACTCACAAGTGACTGTTACGCAACGTTTATGTGTGCTGTTTCCTTTGTGCTTTATATGAGATCATTGGTACAGTGGTCAACACGGTTGCCTCACTAAACTGCGTTTATCACTCTTAATGCAATTCGTTTACGATGGTGATCAATCTCATGGTGTGTTCCTCTTTTTAAGTCTCAAAGATATATCCCCTTCGTTATTGACGACGGCTCCTCCCACTGATACTCTCACCTTGTGCCCGTACTTCTTGAAGGACATTGTTATTGTTGAGATGAACGACGACAAAGCAGATTACATCACTCTACTTACTGTCATTTCTAGACTCCGATGATTCATGTCGTCAATACGACATACTCGAGGAGACTTTGTTTTGACGTTGTTGCTTAGTCAACATGACTACCTCCAAAACAGCCCGCTTAAGCTACATCGAATTAGTCGCTTGAATTGCTGGTGTCACATTCGGCTTCCTAGTGTTCTCAGTCTGGAACACCCCATCAACGTCTGTCATGACAGTACCATCAATCGATGTTTTCAGGCGCATGCTCGTTTGGGGAACTAAGACGTGTCTTCAGATGCCCAGTCCATTCGAGTCCTTCAGGCAGATTGAAACTCCACTGAACACTTCACAGTTGTTTCCAATCACCTACTTTTCCATTCGTGCGTAAATGTGTTTGATAGACTGTGGTTTGGTTTGCCTTCTGCTGCCCAGTCGTTATCATACGTGCACTTGCCGACCCCCAATCTGTTTGACAAATCTCAGTGTTCTCTGTCTAACGTGCTTAACCATTTTCAACCTACCCCAGTTTATCACTATTATATTAATCTTTTGTGTCAATGAGTGGTGCTGTTTATTAACTATCACACCACCATGATGCGAGAAAAGATGAAGTAGTCGTGGTTTTGAGATAATGAAGGCAGCTGGTTGGGATTTATTTCACAAGCGTCTGACATCAAGGTGCCTGTACTCTGCATACAAGCAACCAAGTTGCAAATTAGTGCAAGACAGCTTCCTCATGGCCCTAGCCGCCCTGTTTTATCACTTATCCTCATTTCACAAATTACTCAGTGATTTAACAGCAACATTCAAGCTCATAAACCCGATTATCTAACATCTCCTAAAGTCTGTTGCCATAGTCTGTGCGAATCATGAGTCCTGCAGCCAAACAAACGACAACGATCTACGGTGGCTTGTTCATTGGCGACTCTTCAATTCTGTTTGTGAGTTATCGTTTACCCACCTATCATCTTACACCAGTCGACTGCGGAGTCGACAGTGTATTCTTGACTTGACGATTAGTTGGCATCCTCAGTACATGGCCGAGCCATCTAAGTCAAATCTACGCGCTCTTAAAGACCGAATACATGTATTTGCCTACCCCGCCACCAAATATCTGTGCCATAAATTGCTCATTACTTGACCGTTGGTGCCACCACATCTAGACGTGAAACACGCACATCAGTAATCGAATGTTTAAAGATGGTTTGCGTCCTTTATTCTGATCGTCCGCAGAGCACAGCAATAGAGTACGACCATCTTCAATCTAAGGTATGCTTTCCAATCGGCTCATTTTAGTTGTTTTTGCACTTGTAGAAGCACTTTTTAAAAATTGTTTTCGCGATAAATACTGGAAACAGTTAAAATTAAAGATAATTAATCTGGCCTCATCTACTATACGAGGATCCTGTAACGTCTGGCAGAGCCAAGTCTTGATTTTGTGGCTCCCATTCGTCAAATGCATGCTATACTCCAGCTGACGTTTCAAAGATTTGTGGATTTTGAAAAGTTCAGCAGGCGGTGGGTTGTTGTTTGCTAAGCGTGCTCGAGCCGGCGTATTCTGTATACCGAGACCAGCATGCTTATCGGTGTGTTAGATTTACGCAAGCAGACACCAGACATGCAAGAGAATTTCTCGAAGCCTGGTATTCATCAGCCGGATGGACAAAACAGATGTTAGATTTATCCGTTCAGAAAACGCTGGCGAATCGTTTTACCGGGTTTTTATCACTACACATACAATGTTTCTGCTGCTGTGTACTTGGGTAGGTGCATCAACAGTGGTGGAGCTATTCGGGATGAAATGAAAGCATCTTTCTGCAGCTTAAGTTCCGCGTATATAAGGCGATTGTGAGAATCTGTTTTACTTTAAAGCTCCGAAGCTTGATAATTCATCGCAGAAGACATGAACCGTCCCAAGATATCTGATCATCGATGTTTGCGTTCTATCCCTGGTATCGGGTGGTATCAACGGGTAAGCAGCGAAAGAAGTAGGAAGTAGGTATTTAATAGTGATTATTAAGCTATTTAGTGGTTGGTCCCCTCCCCTTCCCTTTTTTTCTTCTCTCTTCCTATACAAGGTTTGCTTTTTCTTCGTGGTTGTGTGGCAGTTAAGCATCAGTGTGAACCACTGATGTATTGCTGTCTATGATGATGATGTTGAGTAAGTAGGCCCCCTCTCCCTCTTTTCTTACTTAAAGTTTGCTTCATGGTTACATGGCAATGTGCTGCAGTCAATAGCGTACCTGCATTCATATCATTTCTAGTCCTTTGGTTTAGTCTCTTCTAGAAAAAAAATTTCCCAGTGAAGTTTCTTCTGGGAATTCTACGTCGCTGTCGAGGTGAGCGAT
The DNA here is from genome assembly GCA_014338405.1 of Paragonimus skrjabini miyazakii. Classification (NCBI taxonomy): domain Eukaryota; kingdom Metazoa; phylum Platyhelminthes; class Trematoda; order Plagiorchiida; family Troglotrematidae; genus Paragonimus; species Paragonimus skrjabini miyazakii. Next base: position 48,602 of record JTDE01001086.1, read on the forward strand.
AGCCCAATTCACAGTACCTTCTGGTCAACCTCATGACTGTTGTGATGATGAGGATAATGGTGACGTATGATAATCAAACATCGGCGTAAACCACTGGTGTATTGCTATCTTTGGTGATGATGATCACACATTTTCACGTGGCATCTGTTTTGCAACCGAATCGGTCTGTTTCCTTCGACACCATCATTTTGACTTATTTTTTTCATCTGTCTTCAATGTTCTGTTTAATAGGAGCTCCCGGAACGCTGGAAACTTATCAAAGAGTTAGCCAAAAAGCGCAGCGAATCTCTTCGCTTGGAAGAACAGCGACAATTGAATAATGATAATTTGAGACGTCAGTTTGCACAGAAAGCCACTGAATTCGACAAATGGCTTCAACGGCAAAAAGCCGACATCACTCGTATCGCCTTAGAAGGTCATGGCTCGCTGGAAGAACAACGCGATCAGCTCAAAAAATTGGAAACCGATATTTCTAAAGAAAAACGCTTGCTGGACGAATTGGAACAATGCAACCATGTAAGTGAGATCGATATTTGCGATTCCTGTATCTAAAATCAGTCGTTATCTTTCGAAAAACTACGGTACGCCTATTCACCAAGAGTTCAGTCTGGCGATTCTCATTGTCAGTGGGCCTATGTTGCTCACTGTAAGTTGATTGCAAAGCGGTTGTTTATTACTCGTGTTTCTTCAACTTTTTTCGTCCGCTAAAACCCATCCAGTTCATCTCGATTGTTTGCCCGATTCACTGTGGTATCGTTCACCTTCAGTTCGCTACAGGTAGCTAAGCCGTTTATTCACTCTTATTTGACCTGCGGATCGAGAAAATAGTCCTTGAAATTGTTCAAAATGGTTATTCAGGACGCGCGATATTGTCATCTGGCTAATTACGTTAGATTTCTTGCAAAAGGATCTCAGTTATCATTGCCTTGGTGAACAGGGCAAGGGTACGGTTATGATGTTAGTCGAATCAGTGTCATACAGCAACCATGGTGTCAACTAGGCCTCAGTTACCACTAATTGGACACTGGTTTTCGGTCTCTTCAAACAATGGGCGCGGCCCGAGACGATTGCAGTCTATACGCATGTAACGTGCCATGGAGCGCAGACGTTAGTGTCAGCAGACTGATGATTCACTGTAGTTAGATAGCTGTATCCGGTAGTCTCGACTAGATGGTGTTCACGTGGTCGGTAGACGACCCAAAAAATTCTTTTGTATATCCGCATCGTATTCAATGGTGTTTTGTCTTTGTGATATTGAAACGTACCAAACGATGTTTGCTGGTAAACCTCGATTTCCCTCATTTACTGCAACTGACTGTACACTTTTTCCGCTTCATGATACCTGGGTGACAGTTACGCATACTAAGATTTTACTTCTTCGCATCTCGATGTCAGTTTAATATGTTTCAAAGTGGTCCAAGACTGACTGGTTGTACTGTTGCATTTAGGATAGGAACAGAAACGAAACCATTGCGTACGGGTCACACTGCTACTACGACACCCATTGACAAGCCTCCTAACTAGGTTGGGTCGATGAACGTCAGCTGTTCATGATAGAACGAACGTACCGAGGTGATTGAGTTACGGAACATGACCCTAACGGAACGTTTACCTCCAGTTTGACTATCACAGCCATTTTTCAGTGGTGCAAAGTCGATATAACTTAAGAGGCCTGTCAATGTTGGGACTCCAGTACAATGTTTTCGTCGGTGCTTCCCACTAAATTTGGGACGCTCTGGTGATTTGATGTGTTACTAGAGAAATCTCTTGAGTTACCTTAAACTGACACAAGTATGGGAAATAGTATCGGGACACGCGAAATTGTTATCCAGCTATTTGAACTGCTTCCTGACTAAACTCTGATTGTTTCCAAGCCATTTTTAACCATCTGGACGATACTCAATATATGTATATTATCACATGTTGCATACCGTTCTATTTCTACACCCAAGTCCATATTCATTTTGTTTGTGCAGATATACCGTCCTTGCTCAGCTTAAATTTGTTCTATAAGCATCCTTCTGTTCTCCGTTTGGTAAATTGATCAGGCCCTTGAAGACGCATACGTATTTGACAATCCATTCACAACTTTGTCAATGCCCATGCTTCGTGTTGGGTGGGATCAGTTGTTCACTTCACTGCAACATTCGGTGAATGTGATCGAGAATCAAATTCTTACTAGAGACTCCAAAGGTTTATCAGCTGAACAAATGGCCGATCTACGCAACTGCTTCAGACATTTTGACCGGAGTGACAACGGTCGCCTGGAGCCGCCAGAATTTAAAGCCTGTTTGGTTTCGCTTGGTCACAGTTTCGGAGATGATCACAGAGGCGTAAGTTGTGGCGTTTCAGCTATCTGTTTGTTACTAGACTTGATTCGATTAGTAGCTTGTTCTGTGCTAACTGCGTGTACGTACGATTGGGCCGGTGATGCAGTGGCTACGGATGGTTGTTTATACGTTTCTTACCTAATCGTATTTCCAGTCCACTGGAATGAAATTCATGATTCAGGTGAACTGTTCATTTTCGTCTCGACTTTCAATATCTGATTTTTATGAAACTTAGTTATCACCTGCCCTTATGTCAGAGCTGATCGATCGGTCGGCTTGCAGGTCCAGATTTTCGTTAAGTACTTAGACGATTATCGGACCGTGCCGTAGGATGGTTTTTATTATCAGATTCCCTTATAATCAAACCGTTTTTACCTTCATTATTGGGATTTTGTGGCGCGCACACGTTACTATTAACCATCGGTCTATCTCGGTGGCGATAGTAGTAATAATGGATTCATCTACGATGAGCGACTTGTGCTCTGCTCAAGTAAATAATCGTTCGGTTTTTTCCACAACTTTCGCTCCATTACTGTTAATTTTTATCCTTGTGAATGAATGTAAGCCACCCGGTTTACCGTGTTATATTTGTAGACAGTGTTGATATAATTCTGCTTTCGAATAACTGTCCCACACTAATCGGGACCCCCGTGTCATTTCCCCCCTAGTTTTTCCACCAAATAAAACGTTTTGTTACACTTCAACCCTTTCCACTGCTCAAGAATCCGGTAATCCCGCCTTTTATTTCAACCTGTTTGCCCAATCTTTCCTGATCAGTCCATATGTAATACAACTGCTGTGATCGTAAGTGTTTGTGTACATTCCTATTGTGCTTCGAATCCGTCGTACTTGTCGCTTTCACGACCAGCTATGCTTGCCCTGTTACTCCGTATTCGCCCCCTCTTCTCGTTCGTAGTACTACCGTTTTACCGCTCTGTTTGGTTCCCATCGTTCCTTCTGTTTGCATCCCATAATGCATACATGCACAACTTTGTTGCCTTCACTGTGTTGCCTTTCACATTGTTTTCCTTACACGATGTTTGCCTGCCCACCCTCCTCCGTCCTGTCTGTCGCACTCGTGTATTTTGTCAACCACGCAGGTGTTGGTTTACATGCAAGGATGCATGTGGTGCTCACCTGTTATTTTTGCCTGCAATAGTGTGATTTCCTTCGGCATTAGTTTTCTTAATTGTTTGGCGCTTTCGGTGCGCTTACATTAGCCTCTTTTAGTCCACCAACTGCGAATTCGTGCACATCATGGTTAACCATTCGTGTTTGGCGACGACCGTCTATGATTCTATGTGATATAAGACTGAGCGTATCCGTTTTCATTGTGAACTAGCTGGAATAGTTTGAAACAGACGTTAACCCAAAACTGTCGACCGTTTTTTTCGTGAGCTCATGGATTAGCATTCACGGAATAAGTTGGCTGTTTCTCTCATTTGTAGCCACTTCAAAGGAATCCGAAGTACGGTCAATTTGAACAGCATGCTTATTTGACCTCATTCTAAAAGCGGTTATTTTTCGACGCCTTGTTTCATCCTACTGGCGGCTTTGGATTACCTCTGTAACAGAGAGCAAGCCATTGTATGAATGTTTTGCGTAATATATGATATGACACTCCTGGCACTTACTGAGTAATATGTGAGTTACAGTAACATCACTGTAGTTACCCATCGTAGTAATGCGGATTGCTAACCTCACTGTTGTAGATTGACTGCTTTCTAGGTTTGATAGGTTTCCTTTCCCTTGACGACATTTTTCTTCTGCCATATTCACCGTCATTATCGTATTGAACCTGGGCCACGATGCCATCTGGTTAGACTTATGGTCGTCTAAATTTAGGCTAGTCAACATCATTTAGTTCGTATGTACTCCGGTATGTCGCTTGATAGTTTACAGACAATGTGATGCTACTTAACTGATTCTAATTACGCGTAAAATTATTAAATCTTACATATTTTTTACTGCCGTTCCCGTCACTCGTCCTTGTGTAGTAATTGTGAGCTGCACTTTTTTGTTTCCCCCATTTATGAATCTTCCCTTGTTCCTCTAATAATTTACCCTCCCAGGGTGACTCTGATTTCTCGCGCGTGATGCAACAAGTCGATCCAGGTCGAAAGGGTTATGTCACTTTCGACGCGTTTCTCAACTACATGACTCGAGAGACAGCAGATCAGGACACAGAAGAACAAATTGTTGTCTCTTTTCAGGTTTTGGGCGGAGACAAAGTAAGCTTGCGTTTCAAGCAGATGTAATTATCTGTGTACGTTCGTGCACATACCACGTTTTTTTAAATTTCGAAATACGATGATGAGGCTATTAATAACGGAAATTCCGGTAACACGTTCAAACGGTTCTGAACGCGAATGCTCCCATCCAAACTCCAACAACCGGCCAATAATGATCAAATGACAGCAATAATTCGTTGGATTCACAAACTGAACGCCCATTCTGTACTTCACGTCTTCGATTGCTTTTCCCCACGTCATTCATTTTTCTAATGTTTTTCCTGACACAGAATTGGAACCAAATTAATTGCGCGCTCGCATCCCCATACGTACGACCATGCGTCCCAGCGTCCTAGTCTGTGTGATTTCTGCCATCTGGATTCCATATTGCATCGGTAAAAGTGATTATGAGTCACGCAACCGATACCATCTGTCATTTTGTTCAACCACCGATAGTTTGATTTAGCAGCTGTACAGTGAAAGTTTTTGTGAAGTTTATACTTTCATCTAATGCCTGATGCTTCTTCTGAACCGTATCTGCTTTAATCGTCTTAATTGTTCATTTGTCGCGCTTTTCTCGCAAACAGTCATCCCAAAACCTTTAAATTTGTTTGTCCCTTTTTGTTTAGGTGTGTTGCATTGCAACCGACTTGTTTGCTGAGATACATTACGAAGCAATGACTCATGTGTTTAGTTGTGACTGGCTTACGATTGCGTGATGAGCAAGGTCGCATTCGAAGTATGCTGTTACTGACTTTTGTGTGTAGAAGAGTTTAGTGCTAAAACTCATGTGGTTCAGGGAAGTTTTATACTATCCAGAAGATTACCAAACTACTGATGAAAATGAAATTGAGTGGATATCAGACTACGCTATGAACTACGCTGGTGACAGACATTCACACTCTTTCGAAGGTGTACCGCATTACTATGCTTGATCCTTTTATCTGCGGGCGTTCATCGGTCATTTCTCCCTAAAAGCTACTCATCTGCATTGCTGTTCAGTTCGTATGCTGGATACAGGCTTCACTTCACGAAACTTTTCTTCATATGGTTAGTTTCACTGGTTAGGATCTGAGTTGAAAGTACCGTCAGACGACCGTAAAACCATTCTCTTTCATGCTCAGGTAAGAGGAAACGGTACTTATTTCGGTTGTATCTCCCAACCAGTCAGGTATTTGTTTGGCCTGCTTGGATGACGATTTACTCGGGGATATGTACACACTGTCCAGGACAGTGTTTGCATCTGGGATTCGAGATGATATACAGATTGTGCATCGGTTATTTCACACTGCTGTTTAGGTTTGAGCATGGTGATGATGTAATTCATCATCGATCTAAAGGGTCATGTCACTATAAATGAATGGGTTGAGAAGAACACACCGTGACGAGCAAGCTGTAATACGCGATGCATCTCATCTATCACGATACTAATGTTGTGTGCAAAATTCTCGACAGCTAATCATTTTCAGCCGGCTTACTACATCTCTGTTGACATATTTTAACTGTCGTCCTTCATTTTCGCTCAGGGTTTTGTTACCGCTGAAGACATCCGACGCTATTTATCCAGTGAGGATGCCGAATATTGTATCAAACGTATGACCCGCGTTAACGGACCAATGGGCGATTCGGGAGCGTTGAATTATGAACAGTTTTCTCGTGAAATCTATGGCTCACAGCGGCCAAAATGAGCACCCGATGCACTTTCCAGTGATGGTCGATTTGCCAGAGGCAGAGAAAACAATTTCCCATTGATCATTCCCTGCCGCCTCTTCCAAACTGTCTTCCATAACTCCGTCCCACTGTTAACCACTTGTTCTCTCTATTTCCGCTTATTCAATCCGGTATATGCTGACTGTATAGTACCAGCATAACTTGTTTTACGATGAACAGCGATCTGCGAACTCTACGAAATCAAATCCCTCCAGACGTTGTTGCGCTTGTTCCCTATTTTTTCTATTATTTGACCTGGTCACACTTCTGTGGGAGTTACTCGTCTCTATTTAATCTTACTTGCTAAGTGAACTGATTCTATTCCCTCTGTTGAGATTTTTCCGTTTTGTCTCAGTGACCCATTTCTTACTTGTACTTTGCACTCGCGTATGCTCTGCAAGATCCTAACTTTTTGGATTTTTTGATCCCCCCCCAGTCTTTGTTAACCATTGGTTTGCGTGCACATGTTTCTCTATTTGAACAATTGTCTGACTTTGGGATCGGATGGTCTATTCAATACCCGTTTCGTTCTGTTTCTAGCCCGTACACTGCGCTTTTTTTATTTTTGAGCCGTCGACTCAGTTTACTGGTAATTCTTAATTTGCTGTTTTGCCTCATTTCTGAAGCTATCACAGAACACTTTTGTGCATGGAGCCGCTCGATTTTTCGCTACGTGGGTGCACATACGTTATTCAGCCAGTTGTTATTACCCAAACAACGCAATAAAACAAACGAGAGTATTGTCAATCGTTTTCATCTTGACGCTTGGCCCCTCAATGGATCCCGATTTTTACTTGCTTTCCGTTAGCGTATGTCTGTCATGTCTCCTGTATATCAGCTCTCCACCAAGTTCCTTGTTTCACTCTTTCAATGTTTTACTTCCACTCTAAGTGGGAATCTGAAGTTGTTAACAGATGAGGACATTGGCTATCATTTTTAACTTGAAACGCTGGTTTCTGTTTGGCAGTCTTCTCAGATCAGAAGGGAGGCACGTGTTTCCATATGTTGATATTTCGTTCATCCTCACCAGCCAGACACGTAAATCACACAGGATTTGCACTTCAGACATATGGGGACAAACGGCAGGTTGACAAACATGCGGTCACACTGAGTGTTATGTAATCCAAGTCACGGCAACCCAGTGGGTTCTCCTACCCACTTTTGTGCACATAACACGGGTAGTTAAGTTCGATTGAACACTGTCTCCTTAAAGGTCATTAGTTTCTTGTTCCTGTTGTTCAACTGCGGCTTGCATGATGTGGCTGAGTCAATACGGTGACCTGTTGCAGCACGGCGTCCAACGATCGATGACGTGGGATTCGAGCCTCAGGTTCATCAGCTCTGGGTTTTTTCGTTGTCAGTCGTTTCAACCATTTCTGTGCGCGTTTGGTCACCTGCTGATATAAGTACCGACCTGTTTCTGTTTGTGTAGACATCACTGCAACTGCAAGCAAACTGGTACACAACATGAGACATGGTTGTTAGACGAACTGCTTTCGTGGTTATGTAGTGATGGTTTTCTGATTACTTGAACTGAGAAAAATCGCCCGTCAGATCGTCTTAGGTCTGCACAAATTTCGTTCTTTCGAGCTGTGTGGGTTTAATTGTTTCGTTTGTTTTACTTGTGGGCATCTATGAACTTCTCGGGCTAACCTTTCACTGATGTGGTTTTCCTCAGTCTTTTGTTCCTACTGCAGTTCATCAGCGGTACAAGCGCATTTGACTGTGAAATGGGGTTTTAATTAAACAGCGATCGTATACCATTGAGGCAAAACATTGACATTGCCTATTGAGTTTGTATCTATTTGTTGTTCTGTTACTCTGTGAACCGGCGGCAGCCCGAGCCATGTTATCCACAGGTACATCTTGAAGCTGGGAACGATGGTGGTGTAACGTGCTATTCACGAGTCTAGTGATTGAGGCATTTAGAACAGCTAGACAGTCGGTGAATTCACTTTCATGGGGCAAGGAAGACTGTTAAGAAGGTCAGAACAAATCAAAGTGTTTCATATTGATAGAAATCACAATACAGGATTGACAACACCTGAGAATTACGTTTCAGCCATTCCTGTGGTGTTCGTCAATGTTGGTCCAAGCGGAATATCCTTAATTTCGTCGCTTATCCGTCTATGACAAATCCTTTAGAATTAAACTTATGGTCTTCTGGGCATAGTTACTAAAGTCCCAGCTAATTCCGATGCTCTTATCTCAGCTGTTTGGTCCACTTGTTTCCAGTGGGCAGAATAGCAAGAAACATCTGCTGAAAGGTTGGCGAAGCTGTATCTGATTTACTCTGCTGAGTTTATTTGATGTTTTTCTTTAAAAGTGTAAACAATGCCGTGTTACATAGAACGAGCTTACATCGCGCTTGCTATTCATGACGCAAAAACCAGATTCAAAATGCACTGTACTTGCCCTCGCCTGTCATTGTAAAACCTGTGTCTGCCAATAAGAGCCTAAACTGTTTATCTGTCCGTTGTTACTGTTCATTTTTTCTTGTTACGCTGTTCTCGAAACGGGATTTAGACCGGAAAAAACGTTGACCTTGAATCCACCACCTGTATGCGATGATGCAGGTGAATCGGGTTCAGTAGAATGGATGTTACCCATTTGATTTATTTGTCTGGAGTAGTGAATGCTGTAAGAAGTCTGTTCTTCATCTATCGTTTCACTCTCACTAACAACTTGTTTGTTTGCAGGCTCCGTGATGCTCCATTTCTGGAGTTTAGACAGGAAGGCATTCCCAATGGTTAGGTCCTATCTGTCTCTCTTTGACTTCTAAACGGAGGCTTATTCTTTCCGTAGGTGCATGGTAGTTAAGAATGCGTACCATTGCTGTTACATGTGAGCCTAATGGAAACTGTACTCATCACATCTAATCGCTGTGGGTTACACCTCCAGTTCTCTGAATTAGATCTGGTTGATCGGGCAGTTCTCGGCCTGTATACGGTCTGCTGTTTAAAGACTGTAACATTTCTTCCTTTCCTTGCTTGTGTTCACCTAACAGGTGGGCTGTTTCGCACTTGGCTTTGACTTGAGTACCGTGTACATGTACATCCGATTTTGTTTTGAGCTGTCCACATTACTTATCCGGTAATGTAGTTAATGAAAGCCTCCCTATGTATTTTAATTCAGTGTAGTTGAGTAACTGAGTTTGTTTGATCAACATAGTAGAGCTGTTAACTTTATCTTTTTGTGCCGTAAGTTCTGCTTTACCGTTCCTTTTGCTGACGTTTAAGTACTTATTCGTCAGTTCTCTCAATTGTGGAAATTCGGAACGTAGGAGTTTGAGATGACAGCCGCTTGAAGTTGTTTGCTTTATTGCCCGTTTGTCACTAATTCGGGCGACCGATGTGTATATGAGCGTTCTGATGTTCATTTTGGTGTGTAATTTACATTCTAGATGTGCCATGCGTTATTAAGTTGGGATGACTTGGCGATCGGTGTGCCGCGTGTGAACTTCGATTCTGTCACGGTTTGGCAAACCTGACAGTATTTGGCACATATGCGGTCTAGTATGTCGCCTGACAGCATACAGACGATGGGGTAAAAATTATTTGTGGGGTATATGCGAAGCTATCTACATGATTTATTGAATTTAATCCCCAGTGTTCTAATCTCATAGTTTTGGGATACTCAAAGTTCCACGTGCGGTTCGATCAATCTAAGGAATGATCTTTGTGCGATCCTAGTTTGGATAATAAGGTACAGTTTGACTCGGGACATTTTTGTAAAGTCAATAGTTGAGCAAACCGCATGTACTTTGAAGTGGTTCAATCCATTGACAGATCGATGAGTTGTGTGGTTTGTCATTTGTCGAGGCTAAACCCTAAGTTTACTTTGCGTACCGTTGTGTTGTGCTTAACTTTGTGTGGTTATGCCGTCGCGTGTACAGGTGTGTGTCTGGTCTCAGCGAACTGGCACTCATTTCTGTGCAATACTAGTAGTGTTTACACCACGTTTATCGTTTTATTGCTGCAAGTTGGCTAATCGATCCATCTGATTGACGACACTCACGTGACTTCTACGGTTGTCTGAGTGTCGGTAGCACGAGTCTAATATGAACGATTTGTCTGTTTAGTATAACACACTTTTAGTTAGTTGTGTGTGTGTGCATGCGTTTGGTTCCTAATCCACGGTTTGGGATACATATCCGGCAGCGCCGAACTTACGATCACGCTTGCATAGGGTTTGTTAGGTAGTTCTCAAATGGGCACCGTTGTGATTTTGTCCGTGTGTAACTATGGTCTCGATTTAGCGTGATGTGCTCGTAATCGAAAGAGACTTTCCTGATGTTTGTGACAAACTAAGCGATGACATTGCTAGTTCAACCCTCCTCTGTCAATTATTCGCCCAAGTGTAGGCGTCCCATTAGTGTGATGAGATTGGACACCGTATATTGGATAAAACTGAAAAGCGTTTGCTGCCTGAGGATTTTGAAGTGTTTTTTACAGGATACAACCTTCTACCACAGTTCAATGGCTTGCAGACAGCCGTTTCTAATGCATTAAGGTATGCTGATCACATCGATTTCTAAGGAAACCGCAGTGCTTCATTGTTCAGCGACGTGTCAATTTTCACCCCCTGAGGATTTACCCGTTAAAGACAGGTGCGATAGTGCGAACTCCACACGAGCATATGGAAGAGACTTCCCGCAAGCCGGTCTGAGCATCTGTTGGGAGCAAGTGACTATCGAGTGATTCGTTCACTTTTTCTGCCGTGTTTAATAATCCTAGCTGTCCTGTACACCTTTCGTGCTTGCTCGAGCCGCAGTTTGTCTTGGAGTCTAATCTGTAGGCGTTTCCAACCTCATGGGTGAACAATCGCGAGCTCAGAAATCGTTTGCTGCACCATGTACTGGACTTATATCCGCCTGCATTAGGAACCAATACCTGCGTCATAAACTGGTGGCACCTATCCAGGTGTTATACAAAAGATGTTATTTACTATCATTTGGTCAAGTAATCGTCAGACTTAATTCAGTCTCAGTACTACAAAAGCAAGCATGTAAGACAGTCCAGGAAACGAATGGCGATTTCGGATCCTAGCTCATCGAGCTGACTGTGTTCATTGATTTGTTATTGACGATTAGTAGGGGGTTTTGTTTTTGGTTTAGATTGAACATCACCCACAGTTGATCGCAGCCGTCGCATTCCCATAGACTTTCCAGTCGGCCTCTTTCGAACGGCAGAAGCACTAGACTCGAGTTTCGCCCTCATTAGAGCTCGTCAGTAGTGCATATCCTCGCCACTGCAGGGACTAGAACTACGGCCACGTCGTTCATGAGGCAACCGTGTTTACCACTGCGCCATTGACCTTACATTAGGCACGACCGAATTATCATATGTGAACACTTTCACTTGTGAGTAATGATCAGGTTACCGGATCGCTTCGAGAGGAGACATAGTTACTGTCTGTTAACTCCAATCGATTACCCCTCGACTAGGACTTCTCTCCAGGTTGAATTTACAGAAATCATTGACTTGTTGAGCAGTATTTGATTGCTGTTGAGTAGTCTAATGCTTCTTTTCGAGAGGAGCCGATTGGACAGTCTATGGGAATGCGACAGCTGCGATCAATTGTGGGTGATGTTCAATCTATATGATTTGTTATTCCTGATTCTTGTTGCGTAGTTCTACCGTCGGTCACGTGATGGCAGTTCGTAATCAATCAAAGTTTCCGGTTGGGATGACTGGTAATCAGGTTACTTTCTGGCGGGAACCCTCAACTATGAGGACCTATCTATCGATTATCATTCAACCTTCAATCTTCAAGAACATGTCACTGTCCCGTCTTCTCAACTTTGGAACGTTTCAGTCCTGAAACGTCTGCAGTACGTTTGTCCTGCGTTAGCTTTTGCTACTTTTGATTTGCTATTGAATTATTCTAGGCTCCCCGTTTGGTTGAATGTAGTCAAATATTCGCCTCATTAAATATGTTCTGTACCAAACGTGTGGTTTTTTCATCTAGCAGGCCTGCTGCTTATCGGATACACTGCTGCCTAACTTTGGTAGTAGGTTCACCCGTTCGTATTCATCTTTCAATTTCTAGTGTGCGCAGCCAGTGTCAAGTTTTCAGTTGTAAGTTAATGAGGCGGATCTCTGTGTTTGCCTACTCACATTCTGTTATTGTTAGTTTTGTTCAGTCGTGAAACGTCTGAGATTGGGGTTAGTTACTCAATCTGCTGGTTAGCTTTCACAGCTCTGGTTTGAGTTTTCCGCCACTCACTTTGTTTCTGTAAACTGACGCAAGCACTATTGTTCATTTGTACTCTGTAACATTAACTTCGTCATTTTTCCCGATCAGATCGTCTCCTATCCGTCTAAGTCTACAACTGTTCATCTGTGTATCGTCGGACATGATGTCAGTGGTTTAAATTGGATCGGGGACCTAGGCTTCGTGTGTACGTATCAGCTATTCACAAACCAATCACGGTTCTTAATGTGGGCTATTGTGTTTAAAAAAGACATTATCCAGGTTTTCCGTTGATCATTGTGTCGTTAAGCTAGTGCCTAGGCTGTTGGTCGGAAATGCTGTCTGTTCTTTTCGTCGGTGTAATATCATTCTGCCCAGCGTCTCACAAAAGAGACGTGTATTTTAATGCTTTATTTTCTAACTATCTGAAGCACGTCAAGTGCTCCATGGATTTCCTGTCTGTCTCTCTTTGGTGATGTGTAAGTGAATTTTAGCGTTCCGATGTTAGCTACCGTTTATTCTAAGCAGAAATACAGGACACTTTCAGCTCTGTTTTTGCTGTGTTATGATAACCTGTTTGACATTGTTAATACATCCTTCCGCCGACTTTGTTGATCACCTTGAAGTATACACACGCATTAAGACTGTTCAGTTTTTTATAGCAGAGAAACTGATTAGTGAAGTAGTCCACCTGGATGACACAACAGTTGTTCGGGAGTCGAACGCCGGTATTCCGGAATCAACCAGTGCCTTTTGTTCGAGTTCGTTCGGTTTTCTACCGCATGCCTTTGTATCTATTTTGAACACATTTGATCAAAGCCCTCGTATTGGGATAGACTTTCCGGTCGATCTCTTTTGACACGAGTGACTGGACTCGAGTTTCGCTCCTGTTATAGCTCGTCACTACTGCCTATCCTTGCCGTGGCCAGGATTAGAACTCCGGTTGCAGGCGGTTTGATTTATTCCAATAGAGCATAAATATATGCCTTCATCTCGTGCGGTTTGCTTTATGAGTTGCTTTGCGGAGGTATGTATCTTGCATAACTCATGCCTCACCTTTTCGTGTTCTCCTCGCCTCCGTTATGTATTGGTGTTTGAAGGGTTAGTACTATGCTTACCACCGGACAATCCTTCCATCGTCTGTCACCAGTATCGTAGTATTATTGTTATTATTACAGCTCGGTCGTTTGTTTACAAGGTGTAGGCACCTTGATGTTGTATGTTTGAATATAGACGTAGCTATTTTTTAGTGGTTAGGTCCCCTCCCCTTCCCACTTTTTATTCTATTCCTATACAGGGTTTGCTTTTTCATCTTCATGGTTGTGTGGCAGTTAAGCATCAGTGTGAACCACTGATTGATTGCTGTCTATGATGATGATGTTCTTATTACCACACGTGAGTCGGATGGTAAACACAGTGCTAACCCAAAACATTGGTGCAAATGCGTTAAAAATGACTGGGTAGATGCGGATAGACGTAGAATAAGATACTAACGACATTTAACGGAAGAAAATGTAAGTTTTACAGTAAGTGATTTTGGCTGCTTTTTATTTTACTTTGAAGAACTTTTAGCAAAAGGGTATTTGTTTAACCGTACTTTAACACAGCCACAACAGCAAGCATAACAACCTTAGTCACACTGACCACGGCTTGCTGTCGTGCTCTCTCGCTAAAGATGGCATTTTTTGGATGTCGGATCGAGCCAGTTTAAACCAGACTTGATGTCAGTTTCTTTATACTCCTATGAAAAGTCTTGGGCTATCCATTGTGTACGATCGATTAGTTTACTTCTCTGACTGGTTGTGTCGGTCCTCATGTTTGTTGTTATAGGATCTGTTTAGATTATAGTCAAAATTCGTGTAAATGCGTGTTAGCCTCCGCTACCTTTGTCTTGTGATCAGTCTTTAGTAAGAAAACACAGTGAACAGTGCCTCTGCATTTACGCCCTTTTTGCGCCGTACTGTTCAATCACTGTGATTTTTGATCGCCGTTATCTGCTTAGCATTACAAGTATTTAGTGGACTATCGCGTTTCGCCGGTATGTTCTCTGAACAAGTAAACTGTTTACAGTCCCACTTCCTCGTGACTATAACCACTGCGTTCTATGCATCAGATTGGCCGCCTTTTTTATGCATGAGAAGGTGACCCGTCATTACTTATCTATAGTCACGGTCATGTTTGAATGCTGTTAATGCGAAGTAGCTTGTAATCACAAGCCAAACCGATTGAACCAGTGGATATTTACGGAGTACGACGGAAGGAAGGTAATTAGATGTGAGAATAAGCTTCAGCTTGTAATTCGGTTGCTGGATGAAGTTGCACAAGTCTTGGAGTTAAAAATCCTCTCCGTAGGATCGCGTACTTTTTTAACTCGTGTGATGAAGTCAAGGCAGGATGTGTTGTGTTCATCTCTTTTCGATTGAGACGTCTCGTAGCGTGGACGTATGCAACAGAACCTGATAGCTTTTACTGTGTCAGTGCTTGTGACCAACACTTGTGCCAAACCGTAAGCAGGGTAATGTGCATATGGGGGTAGGTGGGTGTGAGAGAGAGTGGCACCGACACTAGCAGTGTTGGCCGAGCTGGACCTCTCAGCCGTGTCAGGTGCACAACGAATTATCCTGGCCGGTTATCCACTTCACATTGTCGTTTGAAATGTAGAGTAAAACGTTTAATACCGCGCCATGCTGATATATTAATTGTGACGTGTCAAAGCGGTGTAACTAGTATGGGTATGTACATAACACGGTTAACAAGCCGATCCTCTAACGTGTCGAATATGAGCCCCAAGTCAAAACAGAACATCTGCAAGGCGTTGGTCCCTAGAACAGATTGCGAGATCGAATCTGTGAATGCAATTGTAAATTTGGTAATTATTTTCAAGAGCTATCATGGTTGTTTCGTGGTCTGTTTATGGAATAGAAGTCACTGAAAGCGGTTGGTGTTTTACATTGTGTCCACCGTACTAAATGGCATACATCATGCACCATGAATGTTCCAGATAGTCAACAATTGACGACTAGAAATAGCGATTCAAGGTACTGAGACGCTTAGTTTCTTCGGAGACAGTTATACGTATTATTCGACTCTGATTCTATTTTTGGCTGGTCTCGAATGACAAGTTCGTTTTTCAGCTTTTATACCAATCCTACCGCATCTAAAGGACGCTGACTCAGTTATCTGTGTAAATAATTCCACCTTTCTTTCAGTAGAAGCGACTGAAATTCGAAGCTTCGGTGTCTATAATTAGGCTCGAAAATCTAAAATGCATCGAAAATTTATTGGGTCTTTTGCAATCAGAGTAAGTTGGTGTAATGGAAAAGGACATCCTTTAGTTCGCAAGCTTATAGATCGCTTCGAAGCCAGCTGGGTAAACAAACATTGTGGATATGACGGTTTGTCCGCCATTTAACATTACTATCAGTCTCGTAGTCCGACAGAGCGTGTCAATCTGAATGAGGTGATAGGGACAGAGCATACCCCTCGTTTCAACGAGTACAACCTTGTCCTATTTGCGTCCGTTCATCGAACGTAGACCGTCACACATTGATAAAACGCCGATGTAGTATTAATAAATTGATTGAGAATAACACAACGTTATGAGCAAGTTGTAGTACTCTACGCTTCAACAACCTCGGGAGTGTTGTAATCGAAATCACACTAACAAAGGAACAGAGATCACGTGGGATTTGCCGTGGTTAGGTCAATCTGCGCTGTATCTGAATTGGTTGGTCGATTCGTTTGCCGATTAGGTGGAGGTAAGTAGTATATTTGTCGGCCATACTTTGCCGCTGTTATCCGTTTGGTTCGGCCCGCTTTGTATTGTTTACAATGGAACCCACCTCCGCCTTCCGTTTGTAGGGATGAGCTCAGCCGAATCCATTGTTGCGCCACTGTATACACTTGTCGATTCGTTTGACAACTGCCCATTATCATCATGTGACAATCCTCTTACTGGATGCGTGTGGAGACCACAGTGCGGGGTTCCACTTCTTTCTGAGGTTTATCTTAGGCATATAATGTCTCGTGGCGTATACTGCTTTTCATTAACATCCTTGTATACAACCATCATAATGCAACACATAAATTGTTACTCGTGTTGGTTGCATGCAAATGAAACAGCCGTTATGAGATAGTCATAGCCGTTAAGTTTATCCATCCTGGTTCTATCTGTGTGCATGCTGTGGAAGAAGGGCAACCGGCATGAGTCTTTTTAAATGTACTCATGGAAAAAAGGCCTCTTTTATTTTAAAACCGGTCAGAAATTGTTGCGTAACATGCTTCCATGTCGTTGTTGTGGGTGGACACAGTTCACTTCAGGTTGTCTCTCGAGAGTATCTCGGTTCGTCTTATCAAGTACACATATCAGTAGGGCATGGTTATATATAAACAAGAAAGGATAAAAATTACATGCGCCGTCCGAACTCCATACTCAACGCGTGCTGATTGCCATGGTTTATGTATCACCAAGGTCGACGGTTTTTCTGTGCACCCACACAGTAGACAATTCGGTTATTGGAATTGATCTGTGGTTGGCCGATTAGCAGATATCGAACGAATGATTATGCTGGCTGTTTGTAGTTTGTTGAATTCACATTTCGTTGCATCCTACTGCTACACCTTTACTTGCTTCTGATTCACACTGAAGTGTCCTCCTTGACCCGATGACTTGACTGTCTTTCTTTTCCGCCTACGTAAATGACTAACCATTTCGTGTGTGTGTGTGTGTGTGTGAGTTCGTAAGTGCAATGTGATTTTGCATATAAACGAACTGGCATCTTCACAGATGCGGTCGAGTGGTAAAACAGGCTAAAGTTGGTCGGACCGTGTTGATAGTGTGTGTGTGTGTGTGTGTGTGTGTGTGTGCAATCGCTCTGGTCAAGCTTGTCCTTAGAACGTTAATAATGTAGCTGTTTTTGAATCTGCAGTCCAATGCTCTACCACTGAACTACGCCTCCCTGTGGCATCGAAAAGACGTCCCGTTGTCGCTGAAAGTAAAGATAAATAATGCCTGTGTGCGTTCCATTTTGCTCTATGGTTCAGAAACGTGGCCTGTTCACAAAGATGATATCAACAGGCTTGCTGTGTTTGACCATCGTTGTCTCCGCGAATTGGCCTATATTAAGTGGACTGATTACGTGAGCAGTATGGCAGTTCGCCGGCGCATATTCCGGAACCCTCGGGATGCGCGATCAGTTGGTCAACTAATTACGTTGCATAGCTTGCGATGGTTGGGTCACGTACTCCGTCTGTCATATAATCGTTTACCGTACCGGGCATTATATGCTGAGGCCACCAACAGTTGGGTCAAACCACGTGGTGGTTAAACAACAACGTGGTCACAAAATATGAAGACCTTGACTGTTCCATTGAGCAAAGTGGGTAGGTGTCGCCTGCCTGGATGGGGTCCTCGTGATCACTCAAACCGCTGGTTAGAGACGCTATCCGAGATGGCGATGTGTTGCAGTCAATGGCGTGCCTGTATCCATACCATTTCTAGTTCTTCCGCTTAGTCTTGTTCTGATAATTTTCAACCTTCTTAGTAACGTTTTCTTCTAGGATATTCCACGTCACTGTTGAGGTGAACGACAGCCCGAGCCGCAGTACCTTTTGGTCAGGCTCATCGCTGTTATGATGATGATGTTTTTGAATAACAATCAGGGAAAACATTCAATTTTGGGGTGATTGGTGTATCTATTCATACTTGCTCTCTACGCCAGTATGATCACCGTACCTTCTGTGTCACACAATGGTTCGAAAAATCTTTCACAGGTCGTTGTCATGCTGATCAACATCTTTAACGTTTACTTTTTTATTTTCCCTCTATTTTTCTATTAAGTTTCTCTATCTGTGAGTCTTATTCCCGAAACTGATTGTACGTCAAAACATGTTCGTTTTATCCAGCCGACTCTTTTTTCGGAAACAAGTAATGAGAGTGTGATGTTAATCTTAACGCTTCATTATGGTTTGCGGAATTTTAAAACTTCGACATTCTACCATTTTGATGCAATTGTTTCATTTTTGAGGCTAGTTTGTCACATTAAATTTTCATTTGACACGGCGTTTGTCGACAGTTGACCACTGAAGCGATGGTTTGATCAATTCACTTTGACCGTGCTTGACCTTGGATATCCCAATGTCACTACTCTGTGTGTCGCTATCTGTTTAGGCTACCTTTTAGATTCTTCTGGTATTATTATGTATCTGCGAAATGAAGCAATACACGTTTGTCCACAGTTTATCATGAGATAGGGCCTGCGACGGATGCCTTTCAGACGGTCGGTTACTGTTTCTTTCTGAGGTCTGTCTAGCATTTAGTTTGGCATCTGTCCCAGTACTGGATGACACTCGAATGTGTTTTTAGTTTTCTTGTGAAAATAGACTTTTCATCGTGCCACTTTTGAAACAAACACTATATCATTTCCACTTTGAGATATCCAAATGGGTACAGTGTTTCTTCTCGAAACAGACTGATAGAAGTCTTTCTAAATGTATGAACTACCGTCAGTTGTGTTTGTTGCTCAGTTTATATTAACCGTCTTCTTTACTACTTACCAACGGTGTCCAGCTAACAGTATGGCTTACCCCAATTAGCAAATTAAGATATCCCAGTGAGTATTTTTTGTAGCCTGGTTAGATGTTTAAGTTCAGACGCTAACGTTTCTTAATACTTCGATTCCATTATCTCCCCACCTTTTGTTTCCAACCTTGAAATTATTTTTCTCCCCATAACTGCATAGCGATTAGGCACCCGTACCTATCACTGGTATATTTCCGTCTGTGATGGTTGGGTCTCTTTGGTATTGCTTTATACGTATAGTGGGGTTCAAGCTAAGCGGATCGAACGGGTACAGTGAGACATAGGGCAGAAGCGAAAATAGCACACCGAAGACCCAAAATCACAATGATTTTTCTTGACTGGTCTCTTGACCGTGTCGGGTCAACGAACGCTGACTTTACCTCAATGCTGATGGGACTTTTTCGATCTGTCAGTTCTATCGCCTCAGTATACTCTGACTGTTGTGGCTTACTAACCTCTTGTTTGTTTCGTCTGATGATACTGGAACAGTTGATACGGAGAGGTCTCTTGAGATATCGAAACACATTAAAGATAATATCGATACTGACAAAGGTGTTAACGGGATTGGTTAGGGTGGAGAACGTTTTGTTCTTTCCGACATGATGGAGTGTGGTTTCGCCTTATGTGGGCCTGCACTGCCCTGTCTTGAACTAGCCTAGTGTCACATTAAACATTTCATATCGGAGGGAGCACCTTTGTGGGCTCGAAATTGTAACTCACAATAGCTTCCTTCAAGAAATGATGCGAGCAACACCAATACCAACTACTTATCGTGTTCTACTTAAGGATTCTATCTTTTCACTCGATGTATTCATCGCTTGCGGCTGATGCATTACCTGCACGGTTTAGGAAAGTGGAGAAATGAGGTGTTACTTTCAGGTTACTGCAAGTTCTGGGAAGATTGGAAAGTACCCCTCTGCTATGTAAAGTTCACCTGATTCGATTTTCAAGATAAATAATGAATAAAACAAATAGCGCGGGTCCATAAAAAGAATATTAGAAGAAAAAGAAACTATTGACTTAAAGAAGAGACGGGAAAATACTGGAACCTGTGTTTTGTGCACCTAAACTTTCGGTCACTACAAAACGTTTAAGATTGAACTACCTGATGTATTCAACCTCACAATAGATTCAACTACATCACGTGAAAGATCATAAGAGGGGAAGGTATATATGTATACTAACTGATTGAAGAAAAGTTGAACTGATGACCATGTTAAATGATAGTCAGTTTCCGGTAATCTTATTTTCCTGATTCCGTTTGACGTTCTGACTTCAAAGTATTCCCCAGTTCGTTATACGCTTCCACAAAACTCATCACTTACTAGTGTTTACGTAGAATGTATGGTTGATCTTTTCATTTTTATAATGTGATTTGAAATGATATTAGGGGTGAGCTTATGAATTTTTACAGATGACTTCCCCAAAGTTTATTGATTTTGTTGTCCCCGTAGTGCGACCTGTTTAGTGAGTTAACTTTCTGTGGCTAGATTGTCCTGTGGAAATCATTGGGCGGTGTTGAGTTTTCAAATAAACTTCGATGTGGTTTTTTTGTTCGGATGTCCCTGATCCATATCGTTATCACGAACTGTTCTATGATTCTGTGATTGTTAGCAAGAAACGTTGAAACCAGTCTGAATGACAAATTCACTTTCCTGTTCTACACTCGCGTTAGTTTTTAACATTGTGAACCATAAGATTATCTGCGTATATGCTAGTGGATATGTTTGTAGGTGCCATTCTAATTTCTCAAACGCGTATCATGTTGGTGTGTGGGTACCTCTCGACTTTGTACAAACTAGACAATTGATTGTTCAGTCAAATTTAGGTGTAGGTTGGTTGACCTTGTTTCACAAGATTTTTTCTGTCCGTACATAGTTGAAAACGGACTGATTATAATGCCTTTTGAATATGATGTATAATAAATCGCTGTTACAACCAAGGCTACAGGGTCAGAAAATAGTTTGTTTTAGTGGTGATGTCATGAGAACGAACATATTAGGAAACTTATAAAATACTTGGCGGATTTCATGGCTTTTATCAAGCTATCTCGAACCTGAGGTACATGTGGTTCATGTCATTATACCTGTATACTAGTCTTCTTTTGCTTACGATTGAGTGGTGTTCGAATTGTGGTTGCCGTGATCACCCATCGCATTGTGCATCGATTTTGTGTTCGGTTCAGTAAATCTTTTGTTTGATCAAACCAAATCGAATAAAACGAGCAGATTGATCGTATGTGATGTTCAGTTGTGCTTCATCCTGCGCGTTTTGTTCGAGTGAACGCAACTATTCATGTGGGTGATAGTTTTGTTCGTTATAGTGTGACTTTCATACTTTCATTTGTTGTATCGAACACAGTTAGCCCCGTGTTAATGAGATGTTCAGAGATAAGGTATTTTATTGAGGAGTACTAGAGGATTTTTGTTTTATATAAGTTGAACATCACTCCCAATTGATTGCAACTGTCGCATTCCCATAGACTTTCTTGTCAGTCACTTTCGAAAACAGACACTAGGCTTAAATTTCGCTCTTGTTAACGCTTGTCAATAGGACATATCCTTGACACAATCAAGACTAGAACTCCGGTCACGCTTTCATGAAGCAACCGTGTTGTCCACTAAAGCGCCATTGACTTCACATTAGGCACGACTGAATCATCAGATGTGAACGCTCAGCCACATTTGCTTGTGAATAGTCATCTAATTATCCGATTGTCTCAAGACAAAACATGGTAACCGTCCTGTTAACTCCCACCGATGACCCCACAATTAGAGCTCCTTCGAGGTTAGAGTTCTCGTCCTGGCCATGGCAAGGATATGCACTACTGACGAGCTCCAACATGAGCGAAACTCGAGTCTAGTACTTCTTTTCGAGAGGGACCGACTGGAAAGTCAATGGGAATGCGACAGCTGCGATGAGCTGCCAGTTTTGTTTAATTTATATGAAAACGAGGTACTGTCTTCGTACTAATAATCTTTTGGATGCCATTGCGTTCGTTGTTGCGGTGTTTCGTTATGTGTACTGCGGTAGAACTGTCGCCCTATGGTAAGTCGTTTGATCAAATCTGCATCACCATGGCCTGTGTAAATGTTAATATCCATTGGGACGAATAATTTGTAAAGAACACTGTCGTTTAATGGTTACGCAAAACGGTTCGTCAAAATTAACTGCGAACTTGGGGTAGTTAAAAGCTCATCCCGACTGAGTCCCAAAAGGTCAGTTTACTTGGAGCCACGTTTCTGTGGCGACTACAATACCAACGGTATAGGAAGAAATTTGTGATCAGCTTTAAGCAGTACCCGTTCAGATGTCTAGCCACCAGCACACTGATATAAAGTACCATTTAGTCAGTCGATGATTTACCAAAAGAGTTAAAAACAATCTTTAATCAGTGAAGAATGGCGGGTTTTATTTGCGGTTCGTGTTTGTATCTTCATGATCCACTCAGTCTCTAATAGATTTAGAATTATGATAATTAATCGGCTTCAGGGACTTGGATGCTATTGTTGTTCGACTTAGTTGTTAATGAACTAGTGAAACGGGTCGGTAAAAGTTACGAAAATGATGTTTTGTAGGTACTGTCCTATCATTACGTACGATTTTGTTATTGGTTTCCGAGGTATAGGCATTTTGATAGTGACCGTTTCAGTTCAGGTCTACAGGTTTTAGGAATTAACTTACATTTTTTGCTTTAAATTTAAGCTTATTCTGATGGTTGTCGGTTATTTGACGATCAACGCAATATCCGCTGATAGTGATAATGATGAAGACCATCGTTTTTCGTTGGTAGTACCACTTCCTGTATGTTCTGATCTTGATCCTAGCTCACGTTGTTTACCAGTCCATGAGCAGTGACTGTGATCTAGTGGAACCGACTATAAGTTGCAACAGTGGAGAGTGAAGTATATTTCTCAGCGTTTCTTGCACGCAGTGATACAACAAATAGTACCAATATCGCATTTACACATGAATACGGAGCTCTGGGCTACATTATACATCAAGGTGATATATTATTTTGTTAGCCAGATTGTGTCACCAAGGTGTTGTTGAGTTTTTGAAACATCAGACTATTGACATTCACACGAACTCCGTTAGTCCAGTTGTTTCGATGAATTATTCGCGCTCAACTTTGTTGATGCAAGCCTTTTAATTATTTAATTCAGTTTATAGAATTTACTTCAATTTTGACTCTGTCAAGGCTCAGGTTTAGACCCAGCCAGAGTTTTTGGTAAACTATAGTATGTCATAAGAGTTATTGAACGTCGATGCGTTTGCCTTGGTTACGTGCCCAGAGTTAGTTAGTAAGTGTCTCGACTTAGAGATCGCTTACGCAACCTCATTTGTTAACGCATAATGTCTGTTACTGGAAATAACAAGTTTGATAAACGGTCGATTTGTAAATTGCTTGAATGATTAGTTAATCCGAAAATTTATGTTTTACTACCTAGTCACTCTGAGATTTGATTCGAATTAAAAGTACACTATGTGCTCCGCCCTGATCACTTAGCTGTGCAGTTGGATGGTTGACATTAATTACGACGTGCATGTACTGTTGTGACCTTTGTCGCTAACTCATTAGTCGAACATACACTGATCATCGTATGCTAGTTCGCGCCGATCACATTCTTAGAGTGGCAGATTAAGAGTGTATTTTGTTGTTTCTCCATATTCATCCATAACTCACTGTTCTATCCTAGTTGATCTGGTTCTTGATTGGGTTTGCCTGATAGAAGTTGTCCGCCATGTACTGAAAACAACTGCTTACATTTTGCAAGTGGAAGTTCATTTTTAGTTGACAATTATTCCCGATATGCCGAATAACCGGGAAGAGATTAAGGCGATTGAAAATACACAGAATCGTCGTGAAAATAGTCTCTTAAACAAACTCGGTTATGATTAAATATTTATTCGAACAGGTGGTCTCAATGTTTGTTGGCGAAGTGGTAAACACCAAGATCTAGCTAGGTCTCATCAACATTACCCTAATATTCGTCTTGATGGTCATCGTGGAGCTTTTCTTTTACACCCCGGGGGGTCGAGGTAACTGAAATTGTATCACACTTACTTCACAGTTCACAAGGTAACCACTGATGGGATAAACTGGAAAGAGGCACTTTTGAGTATAATCACATTAATGCCAGCTGAGCAGTTGTTCATTACACGTTCACGGAATGAAGTTAGGCTAATGTAGTTTCAAAGTTTGAATGCAGTGTTCATCTGCGCTTATGGTTGGATTGTAAGTGCGAATTACATTGGTTCCAGTTTCGGTCGTAATGTGAGATCCCACCGACCTTAACGGGGTGTTTTTCTTCTGGCAAGTTATGTGAATCACATTTGGTTTTTTTTAATTAGCCAGATTAAATCGGTGCTGTAATGTGGCTTGGAGGTTACAACCAATACATACCTACTGAGCCGTTCTCAAATTACATTACTGTGTAAGTCTGATGTGATTCAGCATTCCTATGCGAACCAACTATCACTGTGTTCAAAACATCTTTTTCAGGTAGATATAAGTTCACTTACGTTAGTTGTATATAAATCATGACCTTTGCTAGTATCAACCGTTTTGAAACAGTCCTGTTTGCACATTTACCCCCATAGGAAGATCATTGTGATAGCAGAAAAAAATCGTACTCTGTTGCGAAAAGTTCCATAGAATATCGTCGTCGACATGGTGTTCGTACCAATCATGGTTGTTTTTGTGATATAAAGTTTGACACTGCTACGCAAAACTGTCTTTGTTCATCCGGTAGGTTTCATGTCCGGGGTTGAGTTCAAAGTTTCAACACTCAAAATCACATTTTTATTTTCCCGTTCACAATACTCCAAAACACAGGTAAGGTTACAGTTAACTAATGACGTAATACTGATGGATAGTAAGGGAATTTGGTTTTATATAAATTGAACCTCACCTTCAATTGATCGGAGCTGTCGCATTCCCAGCGACTTTTTAGTCATTCCCTTCCAAATAGAAACACTAGGGTTGAGCTTTGCTCTTGTTAAAAATCGTCAGAATATGGCTGAGCGTTCGCATCTGATGATTCAATCGTGCCTAATGTGAAGTCAATGGCACTTTAATGGTCAACACGATTACTTCATGAAAGCGTGGCCGGAGTTCTAGTCCTGGTCGTGGCAAGGATATGCTCTACTGACGTGCTCTTGCAAAAGCGAAACTCGAGTCTAGTACTTCTTTTTGAAGGTGGCCGACTGGAAAATCTGTGAGACTGTGACAGCTTCGACCGATGTTCAATTTTTATAAGTCATATTATAGCTGTAAAGAAGTACTGGTTCTTGGCTAATAGTGTGATATACCTGGGCCATTGTGCATTCCCTCAGTCTCGTCCAAGTGATGCTATTGGGTGTGGCATCGTTAGTTTGAGAGTTAATCAAAATTTTACTTATATATATCTTTTTAGACTGTTGCATTAAATTCTGAAAATGTCAGGGCTATACACTTGGTTACGGGCTATAACGTGCAACGTACATGAATCGAATGGAACACTAGATCAATATCGTTTGCCCCAGCATATTGTTTTATTGAATCGATGTATTAGTTATTGTTCAATCAGTCACATACAACGTGAATGAACCGACCAACTGACGGTACGTATCACATCGGTATACAAACACCAACGCTTTAATCCATGAGGAAGGTAAAGGAGTGCTAATCGCCCAGTGGTAATCTTATACCTGGATAACGCGCCGAAGCTGTTAGCATATTGACCGGGTCGGTCACCCAAACTCAATGGTAAAAGCTCATCCGATTCACTCCCGGTTTGAAGCGTTAAGCGTCACTTACTGCTGTGACATACACGATCAACTCATCTATCAATGTACGATGTGGTTAAACGGTTTCGGGGTAGTACACTTTTGTAACTATCTCTTTTCGACGATCCATTCAACACAGCGCGTTCTTCTGGGGCTTCCTCATGTTTTGCACTAAATTTTTGCCTTGCACTGCTACTACTAAGATTGACTTGTATGTGCTCGTAATCGCTATACCGTGAGAGTGGCACTTTTAACTAGGTGATGGTACTAACCTGGTTTGATTTCATGGATTTTAGCGAACCTTACTTCGGTTAATCAAGAAGTGGCGGTGTTACTCGAGTTTGACTATGACATATACCAGGCTAATTATCCGCGTAACGACAAAGTCGGTCACCGCAAAATCTACTTAGACCTTTCAGTTGGTTATGTATTTTAAATATGACACATTTTATGGAGGATTGTTTATTCATGTGGCATTTGGTACCTCGTTTGCGTGTGGCATACATACGAATTAGCGGATAAGATATTTTGGCATGCTGAAAACAAACTAATGAACTGCAACACTTCTGATTCGTTTTAACTTCTTTCCACAGCGCTTTATTATATGGAAGACTTCACAGCAGATGTCGAAGGTGATTCACTGCTGGCTTCCGTGGAACTTGATGATATTGGTGTGGAACAAGAACCACTCGAAGATTGCCACATTCTCGATGAGAACACAAGACTGTCGTCTGATAAGATTCCTGTACCAACCACTTTTCCTGATTTTCCTTACCCTATACCTTATTCACAACAAATCTCTTTGATGCGCTCCGTATATCAAACTTTGGAGGAGGCTCGTTGTGGTCTTTTCGAAAGCCCCACTGGTACCGGAAAATCTTTGAGTCTTTTGATAGCCTCACTCAGATGGCTTCTGGATAGAAATTCACTGATCCCAATCCGTTTGAAAGAACTGAATAAACATTTGCACGAAATCGACTCACAGTCTGTTCGTCTAGAACCGGATTGGGTTACGGCTTACGAACAGACTCGATCAGTGAAACGTATGCTGGAACCGGAGATTGAACAGCTGGAAGCTGTGAAATCTTGCCTCAGTAAGATTGCTGATCTAAAGGCTTCGTATTTTAAACAGTCCTCACAATTGCTTAATGCATGTGTAACACAGAAATTAGACAAACAATACTCTGAATTGTACGGTCAATCAAATTTAAGCTGCATCGATTTGTCTACAGATGACCCGATGGAAGAGCTGTTTCTTTCAGATTCTTTACACGAGGAACCGCTTAGCCCAGAAGAAACGAACCCGGACGATGCGCTAAGTAAACCGAAAATAACGCAGATTATCTACTGTAGCCGCACGCATTCGCAACTAAATCAGGTGTTGGATGAACTATCTAAGTGTCAGACACTTTCTGCTCATATCAGTGTTATTCAGTTATCATCCAGACAGACATTGTGTACAAACCGGAAGGTGTATCACCTCCAACATTCCGAGGCAATCAACGAAGCTTGTTTGGATCTGGGACGATCCAAATCTCGGTGTCCTATGCGAAATGCACCAGCTATCAAACGTCTTTCCGACTATCTACTATCCGGAGCTTCAGCTCCACAAATTGCATGTTCTGTGCGTGAAAATAATTATTCCAACCTGTTTGGTAAACGTTCGAATTCTTTGTTTCCTCATCGGCCTCAGTCAGCCGACTTCATTGCGACTCGTATCGGTTGTCCTTACTACGCAACACGGGAGAGTTTACCGACAGCCCAATTGGTGCTTGTACCCTACGCCACTGTGCTACAGCAGAAGACACGTGCAGCCTTCGGTCTCACCCTCGCAAACTCCATCCTCATAATTGACGAAGCACATAATTTGTTGGAAGCAACCACAGCCTCTTTGTCCGTCCTCTTGAAGTTACGCGACTTACAATGCGTGTTGATCGTTTTACGGACATATCAACAGCATTATCGTGCGCGGTTATCCTCCCTAGTCGCTCTTCGCTTACGTCAATTGATCCAGTTCGTTCAGAGTCTACAACGTCTTCTACTCCTACCCAACCGTAACCGATTAACCAACCAAAAAGTGGTTACCATACCTTTGATGTTAAGTGAGGCAGGTATCGATAATATCAGTTTACATCATCTGATCGACTGTCTACGTCAGCGACATTTTGTGACTAAATTGGCCGGATTTGCCAAATGGGTTTCTGCCAAATCGGGTAATGATTTCCCGTCTATTGAAGATGAGACTATAGAAAAATACGATGGGTCACGTTCCAGTTTGCCGACGGGGATGAAATCTCTGCTGGCCGGAATGAAACGAAGTCGTGGAGATATGGTGAACAAACCACAGATCCGAGTATGTTGATTGAAATTAATGTATGGCATTTTGATCAATTGTTTCATTGATTTGCATCTAAGGGTTTGTGTTGT
Organism: Paragonimus skrjabini miyazakii; assembly: GCA_014338405.1. Classification (NCBI taxonomy): domain Eukaryota; kingdom Metazoa; phylum Platyhelminthes; class Trematoda; order Plagiorchiida; family Troglotrematidae; genus Paragonimus; species Paragonimus skrjabini miyazakii. The sequence goes on from JTDE01001086.1 coordinate 76,846, forward strand.
TTAACGTTCGGTTGCACACGTTCTTTTTAAAATTTGACAAAACATGACGGACCTTAGACTCACTGTAGTTGTTTACATGAATTTAAATGAACTTCGTCAAATGGCCAATGTGGTCTTGCTATGGTTGCAACAGTATCCTGTTGTGGTAATGGTCAGACACGTCACATGCACCGAGACCTATGTACACGAAGTTGTTGATGTACGTATGTGCACATTTTCTTCTGTTCATTGATCATACCAGCTAGTGGGCCAAAAATTACTCTGCACAAGCACTCGGTAAACTCGTAGTCGATACCCGTTCGCTTGCCCAAAACGGCACCTACTTCACATCTGCATATTCGCAAGCGTCTGCATCCGGGCGGACATATGAGGAGGTGTCAATCAAACTGAATGACTATCAGGTCCTTTTTTCCAAATGTATGCTATCTTGCCCAAGTTGGGCGGATGTGACTAACGTGCTGAGTCACTTATCCACGCGTCACGTGAGACATTCTTGTGTCTGCCACCCAATTAGTCATTTTGGCAGTAGCTGGTCGTTTGCCTGCATGGTTCATAGTTCAAACGTCAGTTTTGATTCAGGCAATTAATGTTCAGCTCTGTGCGGATGCACTGGTTTATTCACGTTCGCGCGTGTTCTGTTCCAATAGTATGCAACGTTGACAGACACGGTGGACGGATGGAAACATTCACTCTGTATTCAAGCCCACACTCGATTGTCGAAAATAAACTAGAGTGAGCTGTGAGCTGTGCTTTATTCTAGTACAATTTAATTCGGCAGTGGTTTGACTGAATGTCATTTCGACTTGGAGACTCGGAGGAAAGAATGTGTGCCCACCGCTCGCTGCTGTACACATTTTTCCCCAAACTCACAACTCATCGGCGTAAGGTTCGATGAGTCTTATGACCCATCTGCCTTCTGACTGGAGGTTTACGGGAGACATTGGATCATCGGACTTAGCGGACTGAATGTTGTTTCAGGAAGAATCGTATGTGCACTTAGAACATTACTAGTGACAAGATGGCGCAGTTCGTAAGTAACTTGTCACGTGGGTACTGACTTTTACCCAACCAGTACTCAGGTTGTGTTTAAAATATACACATAATGACACTAACCTGTCGGTATAGAATGTAAAAGTACTAATGTCGGTGATGATCGTGACTATGCGGAAGAGATTGTTATTACTTTCGTTAACTGTCGTACTCATTTTAATCATTGGAAAGTACTTCATCTACCTTCTTGCGATCATAGTGATCACGATCTAGTAGTCAGGTGTCTGGTATATAACTCTGTGGTGATCTATCATTCTGGCACACATTCATAAGTCGCGTTTTCTACTTCACACCGCGCCTGGTATTGATGAGACCCAACAAGGTGATTACCAGTTTATTGTTGACCACTGGGACCAACTGTATCCAAGGCTGCCGCTGTTTGGTTTCGGAGGATCTCCATAATCCTGGTTACAGCGACTACTGGCTAAATACAAACTTTCAAATCAAAACGGAGTAGGAAAAAGTAAATTTGAAATCTCTTTTCTTTCACTATTCTGAAGGGGGTAAAATCATAAAGAACCTTTTTTGCGCATTGTTTTTATGACCATCTTAGCATTGGTACAGCGAAGTGTTTACTAAAAACTACTCTTCAACGTAAAGTTAATGAAACAACTACTACACCATATTTTGTAAAACTGTTGTTTTTCGTGCAGTCAGCATTATGTTCGAAGTTAGTGGTGATCGAACAAACCACTCAGGTGGTATGAGATTCCGGACAGGTTATCCCCTAAGATGATAAACGTAATAAATACGGTCTCGTTTTCGATGGCTCAGTTTCGTTATGTACATTTCGTTCGACATTACCCATTGAAGTCATAAGAACAACAACGTAGCGAACCAGACTCGTTTTCTGTCTTTGATTATCAGACTAATTACAACACAGTATATATGAAAACAGTAATCAGGATTAATAAGAAAACATATATTGACAAATTTTCCTACTCAACCTGGTCACTGTTTTTACATTCATTGTATTGTAATTAACCTGATGATCAAACACAGAAAACGAGTCTTGTTTGATACGTTTTTGTTGTTATGTACATTTATTCAAAGGGTATGCAGAGTCAAGTAAGTTTTTGTTACCGCTGCTGCGTCGCTTGAAATGGACTCTTCTAATTTCATTAGTGGAATAACAGCTATTCCAATGTCATAGCACCATGTGTGGTTGACCGTATGCATGTGGATGACGTCCACAAAAGTGGACTTTAAAAATGGCAGCCAGCAGCAAATCAGCTTTCATTCACTCATCCTTGAGGGTCATGGGCCTGACCAAATGGTACTGTGACTCAAGCCGCCCTTCACCTCGTCAGTAACGGGATATCTTTAAGAATACTACTAAAATGATAGAAAGTACACTGGCTAGGGATTCAAAGGAATGAAAACGTTCTGGATGCAAGCAGATCATTAACTACTACGCGCTGCCCTCTCGAACGGCGTTTCTAACGGGCAATTTGAGAATTAGCGAGGTCCTCAACTAGACAGGCGACACCTATCCCCTTTACTCAGCGAACTGGTGATAGTCTTCGTATTTCCTGAATAGTTCGTTGTTTAATCGTCTGGTTGTTTTGCCCGTCAGTTGAGAGTCTCAGTTACCATTATCCAGTGCGGTACAGACTTAATTAGCATGCGGGTAGTGACCCATTCATCGCAGACACGTGTAGTTGTATTGTTTGATCAGTTCATCACGTATTTCGAGCGCTCCGAATTACGCACTGTTTAACTACCGAATTGTTCACACAATGATTAGTGAGGGTAGCAATGGTCAAACACGACTAGTCTATTAATATTTTTGTTGCGAATAAGCCGCCACACTTGCGAACGACAACAAAACTGTGCTGTAACTGGTGGGCTGTTTAACAGATTGACAGCTTCGTGTTATGTATATGTGTGGTTCATGACAAGGTTGAGTGCTGGGATGTGAAAATGTGCATCTGACTCAAGTGGCAATTGACGTAAACTGATGCATTGGTACTGCTTTATTTTCTAAATTTTCTGGTTTCCTCTACGAGTTTGATAGAATACTCCGTCCACCAGATCATCTGTGGCCGACATTCATTCTTACAAGTTCCACGTTTACTTTGACACTGTAAGTAATTGTTCATGATGCTTGGTTAATGTGGTTAAACCGTCACCAAAATGCACGGTTTGACGTGGAAAATGGATATTATCAATTATCGTCACCTAATCTGAGATGACTAGACATCCATTGGCATGGCTCCCCTCCTGTATAGTGTGATAGACAATTGCTCAACGTTTTTACAGCATGCAACCGACAGAAAATGAACATCGCAAAGCTTGTCAACGCGATATATATGAAATGGTTGGTACACTACTGTTTATCAAGTGTTAACAAAATCGTTGACGGTTTAACAGAATACAACGTAAGTTCATAGTAAACGCAGTTATTTCATTACTAAATCGTGTACAGGATATTGTGTCCAGTCAGTCAACGCCATGATGATGATGATGATGATGATGATGATGATGATGATGATGATGATGGTTGTGTTAGCTTGACAATCTGTAAGCCATAGATTGATGGGTATTCATCGGATACCTGTAGCCCACATGATCGACTCAGATAAATGAGTACTTTTGCGTATGGGGCAGCGAGCAGAGAACGTGAGTCATATGTTTGTCTTACCTGGTTCGTACAGGCTAAACTTTGGCTAATCCCATTTTTTATCCCACTGCGTAAATGTTCGCCCATAATGATGCCGTTGTAAGTATTGTCTGACCATTTTAACGAACTATTTGGGGATATGTTCCTTTAGACATTCAATCTCATTCATTAACTTCAAATTATTTTGTCGTTTATTGAAAATGCGTTGATTTTTCACATACTCTTGAACAGGAGATTACATTTTGAATTATTTTTGCATCACCAAATATATAGCAAGAAGTACACTCTGGTGCTATTTTGTGTGATAGTTATGTGAAATTTACGGAATTGACTACTTCCATTGTTCTAAGGGCACAGTATCTAGAAAATCTTGTAGACCCTACCTGATTTCGTCGAATGCCACCGAATTTTATCACAACATTTTTCCGACGAAAAAAAGTTGTCAAAAGTCCAGAGCCTTTGATACAATGGAGAAGTTGTTCTGCTCACCAGGATTTGAAGAGTGGTTAGCATTAAGTAGTTTGCTGTTCTACTGATATCAATCATTCGTTTTGTGTTATCAGTATTTTCACACCAGCGGGTACTACGGTTCAGGTCATCGCTCATCCCGGTAGTAGTCCACAAAATAAAAGACTTGTGAATTAGTAAAGTTATACGGAGAAGAAAAATCAAACAAAAACGATGAAAATTTACTAGTTGATGTTACGAATCCTGCTAATGCAGACTCGTCATTAATTGCGACACGGTGTTTGTATCCTGGAACGTTTCTAACCAGCTGTATAGATGACCACGCACTTTTCATGTGGCCGGTCATCGTTGTCATAATCCATGCTCACGTTATCGCCTGGCCACCTTGCGATATATTTCAGGCGTCAGTAGCCACATGGAAGGACGCGCAGTGCAGCAGACGCTCCGTCGGCATGCGGATTACGTGACCCAACCAACGAAGGCTTCGTTTTCCTCACTTCGGATATCGATTAGGAGCTTACAGCATTCCCAAATAAGCGCTGACAGACTATCGCACTGCTCACACGGTCAACCCATGTGATACAGGCTAACTGGTGAAGGAACCGGTACTCGCATACCAAGAGTTTATGTTTAGCTTCCTAACGAATGAGTCACGTCTGTGATCGATAGAATAAAAATGAATGCCCACATTTCAAACGTTGCTATTAATGGGCAGTCGGATACCTTTGTGACGCTGTAAATGATGGTGATGATTAATAAATACATTGCCTACCTTCGTTATACTCGTTAGCGTTATTAAAAGCCGATGTGATGATACTGCCTAGGTGGGTGAAGCAATTAACACTCTCGAACGTCTTGCCGGTATTGTCAGTATTTGGGTCAGGGCCAACCCAAGTTTATAACAATACTACACCTTAAAATGTAAAACACCCTACAGATCAACCACATAGTTTAACCGGCTCAATGTGGTCTGCCTGCTGCCTGCAGAAGAGCTGTGTAGAGCACTGTCGTTCGAATACACAGTATCAACCAACCTGATACCTGGTTGAAACTCCAGTCCGAGATCCTCGTTAATGACCATCACCATCCAGCACATTGTTCCAGAAGAAGGAAGAGGTCGGACGCCCCTGTTGAACGCTACGTAAAATAGAGAACACAATAGAACGCTATAAATACACATTCTGCATTGGGAATGGGCATACAACGGTTTCAACAGCTTTCGCGTTGTATAGCGTCTACTAACTGATTTATTGATCTGGCTGTGTGCTGAACCATTCAGTGATGTCTGTCCAAGAAGAACATTGGTGCCTATCACTTGTTTGGTACCACGAATTCTAAAGGGGTTATTGAGTACTGGTCGTTTATACGCTATAACAGCTCAATTCCATTAGTTGCATGGCCGGAGAAAGTGTGTATTCTTGCTCCTAGGAGCCTTGTTTATTGTCATCTGATAGCTGAACTCAACTTCATCTTGTTACCAATGTTATATGTTCATATGTTGTGTTGATCGGTAATGGTATTTCTACATCTCATGGCATTAGTTGGATAGGATGCGAATCGAAAGTGGTCTGCGTCTTTAAAGAGAAAAATGGTTCATAAGTTAACATAAACTCACGTTCGCATCATCCGAATCTGGGTGATAGTCACACACAACCCGAATTTCGGTTGGCTTCAAATTACACTTCCTCTCATGCCTCCGCCGATCGATCGGTCAACGGTTACCTGCAGCGCTCTACACGCGGTTCAGGCATATTGCGTACTTCTTAGTTCACTGGAATGATGAACACTAACGCGGTTCCCATAAAACTAGAGGAATGAATTGAACTTGTCACTTGTCTACGCAATCCTTTTGCAATACAATGAAGGCCGCCAGACATTTGTATGTTTAGTATTTGAGAGTTCAGCAAATATCACCTCATTTGGTGATTGTCTGTTCAGTAGTGTAGGGGACAACTTTAGTCGAGTCTCTCTAGAATCCAAGTTATGTGTGACAGCCGCGTATGTTTTGGGTATGTGTTCATATTGTCTCGAGTCCAAATCGATTGCAAAACACAGACTACTTTCGTTTCACATTCTTTCAGACATCTGTTATTGTCAGCACAGTAATGTAATGCCTATCAATCGGAGACTAATACGACTGATTTCGTGATCTAGTGAAACATCCCACCTTTGTTAACAATGATCATCCCGTGCTTCCTTTCTTACCACAGGACACGCTGCTCTGACACATTCGATAAACATGTATGTATCCACGACGGTTTAAAGTTACTTGACATGTGTGTAATCTTGTTGATGTTCTTCAGGCTTTTGACTCCCGTGGTCACTTCTATTGAGACTTTGTTCTGCCGAACGTAATTTCAGAACGCTTCAACAAACTACCATTCAACAGAGGTCTAGTGTTCGTTGTTCCGTACAATCACACAGCCACTCTGTGAATGTCTCGAAGCTCACCCGTGTTTGGTTTAGCTGTCAACGCTTTCAGTTCAATTCATTCTGCAGGTTTTTCAGCTACGAATAATTCGTTTGTCTTTGTCAAACCCACGCCATACATGGCTTGTGTGTGTGAGAGTGTGTGTGTGTCTGTAGGTTGGTCGCAGTGTGCTGCAGTCAATATACGTACCTGTGCGTTCATACAATTTCTAGCTCTTTCGCCTAACCTTCTTTTTATTAATTTTTAACCTTTTTAGTGACTTTTTCTTCTAGAATATTCCACGTCAATGTTAAGGTGAACGGCGACCCGAGCCACAGAGCTTCATGGTCAGGTTCAAGGCCGTTATGATAATGATGACGATGAGGATAGGAATGAGGATGATGTATCAAGTAGTCCATTCTGTAAGCGCAACTATCTGGGACGGATTAGATGAATCAGTCAGTCAACGTTGAGGTTCGAGTTCCTTCGAACCATTAGTTCATTGTAGTGCATTGATCAACCCTCTACCATGTTGGCCGACTTTACAAAGTTCATAAAAATGAAGATTTGTTACTCGAACCTGTTAATGATTCCCGTATTTTGCCACCCAGCGTCCAGTTTTGTGTTGTTGGGTTTGTTCTTGAAGATACTCAGATATTTGAGTTGTTATCGGCAGAATACCATTCACTTTTGGTAATAAATTTCTCACTGAGTCAAACCTTTTCGCCGACTCATTTACAAATGAGGCACTAAACTCAAGTTTCACTCTTGTCTAGGCTCAACAGTAGTATACACTTTGTGGTAGAAAGTGGGGAAAAATCCAGTAGGGAAATGAGCGACACATAATTCCAGATAGAATGCCGAGCGAAGCGTCCACTTTAGGTAGGTGTGTGGCGTAGTTTAATTGTCGTAGTAAAGTCACTATATCCTGGTCGCACTTCTCCGTACTCACGTTTATAGACGTACTCTGTGTCATAGAGTTATCGGATACTGGTAACATTCTACACTATCCACTTAGACGAAGTTAAGTCACTTAAACGGGCAACTCGATTTTCATTATCTATACTTTGACAGTTGACCATCGGTCATTATCTAATTGAATTTGTTCTGGCAAGCCATTAGTATGTGCAGATCGCAGTGATCCTTACGATGTATCCCATGAGCCTTAAACCATACAATCCACAGATGTAGAAAACGGTCATAACTTATGCAACATTAGGAAGGAGGTGGATGGATTGTTTGTCTTAACTTTTGAGGTAGTTGTTCCTATTTACGAATTGTAGCATTTTTCAGGTACACAGTTCCAAGAGTACGTGTTTAGCCTGTTTTGCCTTCAATCTGTTTAAGACACATGACTTTCTTGTTTGCTTCTAATGTCTTCGAACTTCATAGTCAGAATCGCGTCACTCCTAGAGCGGACAAGTCCCCGATTATATAGCTGAATCGTTATTGTACAAACGACACGTTGGTGGTATTTTAATTTTTACTGATGTTGCTAATTTTGGCTTGTTTCTCAACTTTGTTACTAATATTCACCCCCAACTCGTCTTTATCTCATGAAGTTGAATCGAGCAATAGTTTACTTTTTTTGGGCGTACCCATTACTAGACGTGCGGATGTTACGGCGCTCATTTAACCGCAAATCGACATGGGGTGGTCAATATCTCCAGTTTTCGAACTTTGCTCCTGTTGCATACAAACGGGGTTTGGTTAAAACACTATTTCATAGAGCCAGGCTTATTTGCAGACGGAACAAGAGTTGCTCAGACAAACCTGACTGATAAATGGATACCCCGACAAATCCATTGAGGCACGTAATACGGTGAAAAAGAGCACTGAGCCTATACTGACGGCTCAAAAGAAGGATGTTTTCCTATTGCCATTCAAAGGTGACCATCTAGCCAACAACATGAAGCACAAATTAAAGTCTGCTCTGGCTCGAACGTATGCGGCTGCGCAGTTGCGCAGCGGACCACTTCTCCGCTATCGCGAATGTAGTTTGCCAAACTCTTCTGTCTCCCATGTTATGTACCAGTTCGCTTGCGGTTGCAGTGACGTTTACATAAGCAGAACAGATCGACAACTATCACAACGAGTCGCCGAACACACTCCGAAGTGGTTGAAACAACGTCATCGATTGCTAAACACGTCATGACAACAGGTAACCAAGTTGACCCATTAGACTCATTCCAGACAGTGTTGGGCAATCGAAACCCGAAGCTATTAGCTTTCTGTGAAACGGTGCTCATCCGAACTCACCAGCCGACGTTATGTGCACAAAAGGGCTTGAGGCAACACATCCAGTTGCTATGGTCGTGATTACATAATATTTGGTGTGCTTGTAGACGTGTCTAGTCCCTGTTTGTCCTTATCTGTATGATGTATATAACTGGTATGTTTTACGTTTGTGACTGATTGGAGTAAATGAATGGCTAACATATCGCAATACATATCTTCTTTCTGCTCTGATTAACTACGTGTTTAGCCTGTTTTGCCTTCAATCTGTTGAAGACATGCTTAGAAGGACTTCTTGTTTGTTTCTGATGTTTTCGAAATTCACAATCAGAATCGCCTCACTCTTCATCTCACTCCTAGAGCGGACAACGTTGGGACCAGTTAAGATCGTTCACTCTAAGAAAATACTCATTTTCGCAAGTGGTCCGTGACATTACGAATGCTTCTCCTCGGTCAGTTAACAGAGTAGGAGTACGAAAACGTTTTATCAGTTGTGTGACCAAAAGCTTCATTTTTCACAGACAAAATTGAAGTTGACTATTTTTTTGTGTGATCTTGTCAGTGTACTGTTTGCTTCTGTTTGGTCTTATTCAATCGCTTCGTTTGCTTGGCTGTCTCGGATGGTGGTTTGTCATCCAAACAATGTGAAATGATACTTACGACTGAGCAGAAATCATGACCACTATCACCAACTCCATACACACACACAATCCAGTTCTCGGTTGCGGTGCTATCGGTCAGCTGGTCCTATCACCGGGCTGGATGTGTCATATAGTCGTGGTCGCCAAGCCAGTTATCGAGCTGCTTCGTTGTGTTAACCAGGCACGCACTTGTGCGTTAAGCCCGGCATACGTACCATGATAGCTCGGCCAACGGCACTTGAGTGCGCGCATCAATCACCTTTGGACATGGTAGACGACATCCAGTAGGCCCCACTGTGACAAATCGATGCAATACGGATTTATGGACCATCCTCCCTCGTGCATGACGTGTATAGCCCCCCCCCCCAGTCCGATTGAGATCATTAAGAGATGCAGCAGCTAAGAGAAAACAGCGAAATGGCGAACGGGCTCATTTTTATTTTTGGTAAACAGGTTGATTGTAACACTGGAACACCCCGCGGTGTGACCAAAATACCTCTTAGGTCTAGGGAGATTTTCGTTATGATTGGATGACAAATACGTACATTTTACGAGTCGAACTGCTTAAGCTTTGTACACGTCAGAATGTCCGAACTTCAAGTGGAAAGTGTTTATTTTTGTTGCGACGTACAGAAAGGACCAATTTGTCGCGTATCCTTACTAAAGCATCTTCCAACTCCACCTTAGAACAGTCAATTCCAGTATCTTTCTTTACAGACAGAAGGACTGTGTTCGGGATTGTCAATCGGTCTCTGATCAGAGTTACATCCTCGCTAATCGAACTTATATATTCCACAGACAGGAAGCCACACACTTCTGGTGTCGGATAAACAGCACGTGTCAATAGTATAGGGTCACTGCATCTGCTGACAATATCTTCCTTAGTATACCAGGTTGAGTACAGTTATCTTTCGCAACAAAACCTTATTAGAAAACAGTAGAGGGAGTTTTATCTAAGTAGCATTTATAACAAAAGAATTCTCTACAGTTGCTAGCCGCAACAGAGTTGTGCTGCCGATGTGTACGTCGCATTTCTGTAAATGGTTAGTAGGGCATGTTATTGTGCTTAGTTCAACATTTCGATTTCCTGTACGTTTAAACCCTTTATACACTTTCAACTTGATCACCAGTTCAGCCGTCCCGGTGTGTACACCTTGACTTTCGTGTTTATGCTTGATGAGTTGCCACGCTCTGCAGCCCTTCTCCAGGATTAGTATCAGAATTATTAGTCGGTCGATTCCAAACCTCAATCCTTGGAAGAAGTAGCCACGCCATTGTACTATACAATGTGTGGACTGGGGCACTGACCTATTGAAAGTTGTATTCCCCTGTTACTTTTAAGAAATAGTTGGTGATAGAACGTGTTACAGCGTTTGAATACAGTAGTCCACGTCATGATTACTGTCTAGTATAGCCATTTAACTCGCTGAATCGGCCGGCATCAACCTCTATAACAATTACTGGACCACTTCTATTAATGCTTTGATTGAAGTACACGTTCCCTTCTAGAAAACCGTGTCAGTAGCACCTGGGTGCCTTATGTCCATCCAGTAGGCATCCATTTCATTTTCACTGAGATGAGCGAACCGCAATATACGAATCGAATTAATAATATGTTTCAGTTTGCGAAAAACAAGGCTGTTTGTTGTCGATTAAACGAAATGTTCTTTATTTTTCTATGTTTCGACCTCCTAGTTTGTTTAGTAACCTTTACACAATACCTCGAAAAATATTAAGTTTAGGCGCTAATTGACACCATGAGGTACGTCTTATTGCATTGAAATATTATTCCTCTTTCTTCTCGCTTTCTCAGAACCACTCGTCGTCTCGTTTGATTTCACGGCGTGTTGTTTTCTGGTCCTCTGACTTAGCGCGTGACCGCATCTGTAGACCTCTGGATCTATTGGAAATCTTTCGCCTACTGAACTACCTATGTTGGAACGCTAAAGTCTTTCTCTTCATGACACATATCAGTCTATCTTCTCGTCATATGTTGTGAGCAAGATGAACGCGAAATAAAGTTCTGGCTGAGTGGGGGCTTAGTCGTATGTCACCATGTTCATCCTTAAGACTGCTAGCAAATTGATACACCAACTTCAGTATCGATCTATCTCCGATTCTTTAGCTACCTGACAACATGGTGTGATCGTATAATTTGATAGTGGTTCCCCCCCACCCTACTCATTTTTGTATATACTATAAAAGCCTTTCAAATGACATTCAGCCTGCTACTTTCTAATGAAAGTTTTTTTGCAAAGCATGTAGGTTGTCAATTGGTCAATAAGCAACACATTGCTAAGAGATAAATTGACCGTATCGATTTGTTGTAACATGTATGTGTGTTAATCTATTACTTTGCAGGAAGCATATGATTTTCATGTATGTGGTCTGTTGATGCAATTCCTTCTATTACAAAAACCGAATAGCTTGCATCATGCTCCTAATCCAGAATAGTCAATCCACTTCACTCATAGTTGAAAAGGTCCACAAAATCACTACCTATTGCCTGTCACAAGTGTTCCTGCTCGCTTATCATAGTACCGATAAGTATCACTTCCGTGTATCAATACCATCCAAATCTAGTTGGTGGTCATCGCTAAAAATCACATGGTTCTATGAAAGTATCCATTCACTTTAGACGATGCCGAACATGTTCAAGACTGAGGAACTCTGGTCGTTTCATCTATCCCTTGCTTGCCCCGTGTGGCAAAGTTCCACACAGACATTGATTACAACTCAGACGATCCTCATCGAAGGTACTGAATTTTTCTGATTTTCATCACCCTGAATATCTTCTTCCTTCGTCATTATCCGCATATGATCGTCGACCTATCAGAAGAAAGATCGATTGCACACATCGATCGCGTCATGCTCATACACATCTTGGTGGTGAACAAAGAGTGCACATTCATGGACAATCTTGTGGTTGTGTCACGGTCAGCCGTAGTCTACCTTACTGGTTTATTGTCCGTTATAACTGACTTACTACGGTAAAATTATTCATAAACCGTTGATGGTCTCAGTGTTCTGTCACAGGGTGTTTATCTAAGGTTAGTGGATCGAGTTACTTTGAAAATTACTCCGTAGATATATCTTGATTGATACGCTCATTAATAGTGACGCATTTGCTTTTCCGGCCCATGATTTCGATTGGTTGTCGGTCAACGTCGATTCAGTACCTATACTGGCTTCTTTTGAGCGCGAAGGTCAAGGTTGTCTCGCCGTGATTTAGTAGCAACAGCGAACTGCCGCTGTCTTGGATCCGCATCTAGCACGTAGCAAAGGATGTGAATGCGTATTGTCCAGGGCTGAATGATTGATGTCTGTCAGGTTAACGGTAATCCAGTATGGAATCGTTTTCAGCACACCACTGTTCACCCACGCGAACATTAGGAAACGACAATCGTATCGCAACAGGTCCAGCCTAAGATGCTGGATAGACGCAAACGACTGAATACACATAAAAGCTAAATTTTGAAGATAGAGGACTAGACTGTAAGATAATAGCAAGGATCAACCGGGAGCTCATACATGCTCCAGCCGGAATGTAGACTATTTCTGGTGATCATTTCAGTTACCGTACCTCTGTTAAATAAGAGATTAATGAATATATATCTTTTTTCACTGACTATGGTTCGGGTCCCTGTTCGACCGCTGGCTTAGTTTTTTGACCAAACCGTATCAAATAGTTGATTTGTGTGAAAATCATTTAAGAAATTCATCACGGCTTATAAACTGCCAACAGTGTATATCGTCAACATCCTCCCAGTCATGCATCTTCTTTTGAACTTCCGTGTTTGCCTTAGTGAAGCGAAGGTATCACAGTGAGTCATTTGCCCATTCCTAGTTGTCTCCTGTGCAATTTCCGCCGAATCAAACTTCCCTCTTGCTATACGATACTATCCCTTGGAAAATTTACCTGTCCATCGTGCTCGATCTCTTTTGGAGTAAACATTTTACTTTGTGGACTGTTTGAATGCATATAGAAGTTCGAATAGAGTTTGGATAGTATAATTACTGATGGTACGATATGTCTTGTTGGCTATTTTCTGCTCTCTATGGCCCCGTCAGATATTTTCAAACGTACCAACAAATACGCTTGTGATAATTGATTAGACAAATTGCCGTCGACTGTTTATATGGCTCTTTTTATAATCAGTTCAGCCACTATCTCATTCAAACTCGATCGCCGATCTGTATGATTTACTCCGGTTAAGGATTAATTATCCAGAGCAGCTGTTCGCTTGTATTTTAATGATAGGGTTATAATAGGAATCGTTATGGGTTATCTTAACTGATTCCTTTTCACAGTTGATTGCATCTGTAGTACATTTTTCGAGCTGAACATTTCAAATCGAAGCAATAGTTTCATGTAAGTGAGTAGAATTGGGATACATATGCCCTAACAGCATTACGTTTTCCTAACTGACCACTAACTCTGATCAGATCTGTAAAATTTCGCTTCCCATGCACGCACATTTTATCAGTATCAGCATTGTGTCTCATATAACAACATATCAGACGTTTGTTAACAGAATCCATCAGGGTAACATTCACTCTGTGTAAAGCCAATTAATCTAACACGTACTAAGATTTACGCATAGTCTCCTTGTATTCACACTCATTTGTACAATTATTTAGCATTACCTTACCTTTGTAGAATTTCAGCGACTCAAGTACTGAATTTCGTAGAGGGTACATGACGATTGATAACGTGAACCGTTTTGTTACACCGTTGATACGTTATTAAATTGGTGATCTTACTTTTCTATTATCTTTCCAGCTGTTGTAATTTACTTCCCACTTTGTTTTTATCGTTCCTGTAATGCCTTTGGTACCTAAAATGTGATCTTTCATGGTATGTAAGGCCTTTTCTTCACCTAGCTGGATTTGATTCAACTAGATTGTAAATTTTAAACTTTAGCCCTCGTATCTGTGAAGTGAACATGTTAGCTAGTTCGTAATCGTTTTCGTGTAAGAGCTGCACTAACAATCTCATTTCACCTGACTTTTCTAAATCTACAAAGGGAACACTTTAATTGCCTTGTCAACTCCAATCGGGAACCACTGTACGGAGAAAGCTGAAGAGAAGCTATACTAAGATATTTATATTCTATAGAGTGAGTACAGAAAAATGACATGAAAGTGGTCATTTCCGAAAAACTAAGCACATTTGGTCCCACCATCATCATCATCATCATAACAGCCATGAGCCTGACCAAAAGGTACTGTGGCTCGGGCCGCCGCTCACCTCAACAGTGACGTGCAATATCTTAGAAGAAAACGTTACTAAGAAGGTTAAACATTATTAAAACAAGACTAAGCGGAACAGGTACGCCATTGACTGCGACACATCGCTATCT